>PVIA01016257.1:0-19581 GCA_004024845.1 Tonatia bakeri | reverse complement strand
TGTTAAAGGGACTTACCTAAGAAAAAGAAGAACAGCAAAAATATGAACATTAAAAAAATAAAAGTCATCAAATGGAGGGTTAGCAACAGGGAAGTGGCAGGAGGAGAGAGGGGGAAAGGATATAGAGAATAAGTAGCATAGACAATAGGTAGAAAATAGACAGGGGGAGGGTAAGAATAGTATGGGAAATGTAGACACTAAAGAACTTATGACACATGGGCATGAACTAAAGGGGGGAATGTGGGTGGGAGGGGGTGGGCATGGTGGAGGGGAGTGAAGGGGGAAAATGGGCTAACTGTAATAGCATAATCAATAAAATAAAGAATTAAATAAATAAAGAAAGAAAGAAAAGAAAAGAAAAAAAGAGGACCGTCAAAGTGCCTGAGGATGTTTAGGGAGAAAACAGAGAAGATGTGATAGGTGCCGAGAAATATCTAAGGAATTACCAAAAGTATAAGGGATTTGATCAGGTAATTCCCCAATGTCAAGTTACAGGAAGGTAGCTTTTGAGTTGATACAAAATTTAAATTGCTAAATACTCAGGCATAAATATACTAAATGAGCTATTTTAAAAGGGGAAAGGTTGACTTATTTTTGGATATTGCATCAGCTGAAATAGGTAACTTTTAAAGAATGTTATTAATAAAGCCAAATATCACATAAGACAATAAGTCATGTGATTCTTCTAACTTGCTAAATAATCAAATTTTAAAAATGTGATTTTATTACTACAAGGTTTCTATGGCTATAGGTCACACCATTTAGTTAAGCAAAGAAAGACTGTTGAGTGAATGAGTGATTGAGCCTTTCCATGTCCAAATTTCCGTGGTTTGGTGACATCTCTCTCAGCTCAAGAAAACCATGAATGTAGTGTGTCATCATAGGAGGGTAAGCAAAAGTTCATTTGATGTATATTAGAGTAGAATTTGGAATTTAAATGGTGGTATGATTAATATCCCAAATATTTAAAACTTCTGATAGCATCTATAGGTGTGAGATAAATAGCACCCTGAATTGGAGAGAATATCTCATTGCAAAAGTCACTTTAGTTTTCTGAATGAAAAAAAGTAATTCTTTAAATAAAAGAGAATAAGTTAAGAAATCAGGAATGACAATGTGTGCATTTCCTCTTGTCATTGTTCATCTGCATTTAACGTCATTGCTTGAACTAGCCTTCTTGTTTTTCTTTTCTCAATTTCCATGAAACTACACACTCCTGAATTTCTCCTACTTGTCTGACCAATTATTCTCAGTGAGCTGAGACCTTCTCCTTTCCCTTTCAAACTTTAATTATTTAATTATATCAGAACTTGGTCCTAGACATTCTCACCCCCATTCCATGCTCTGACCGTAGGGTACGTTACTCACCTCAGGCTTTATGCTATCGATATGCTCAAGGTCCCTAAATTTATGTCTCTGACCCTAACCTTCATTTTAATTTTCTAACATATATATCTGCATTAGGTACACCGGTTGTATTAACCATGTCTTTTTATTTTCTGTATTCTGATGCTTTGACACCTGGGGCCTTCCTGAGCATGAAGGGTCTGTCCCTCCCAGTGTTAGCCAATTCTGGAGATAATTTTAAAACTCATCCCTGAGCATCCTTTTCAAATGCAAACCAACAAACCCAGAACCCAACTAATTCCTTTCTTTGGATCTTAGACCCTAGGCCATCATTTCCCTGCCCTAACCGCCCCTGGTCCAGTTATCGGAAATCTAGGGGAAAACCCTACACACCTGTGTCTGTTGAGGTAATTAAAACTAGTAAATCTGAAGCCTGTGTGGCCCTCCTTGGTGCACCATGCCTCCTGTCCCAGGGTTTGTGAGTATGACAACTTCTTCCATCCTGACAGTCATTTTTGCCTGTGGCATAGTCTACCTGATTAAAATAAATTCAGTGTACCTCTAAAACACACGCTCAGAAAACACAATGCCCAGGAACAAGATCCAGTGGGACTTTTATAGGCTCCTATAACAAAAATTACCTTACTATCTTACAACAAATCTTGTTTCTCCTTTAGCAAATGGTACTACCATCCACCAAAATTGTTTCTGCTCAAGGTTCATATTGACATCTCTCTTCCCTCACTTCCCACATTGAATAAGTAAAAAATATTTTATATATACATATAAATCTTTTTCTCTCCATCTCCATTTCTATTACCTCTATCTTTTCTGGACCATGGCCAACTTTGGGTTAGGGCACTTCAGTAGCCTCCTAACTTTCATATTCGTTATTATTCTAACCAATTCAGTGTAAAGGAGCATAGAGGAGCTTTTCAAAATGTTTAGCTAAGAAGCTCAGACTTTTTCCCTTTACTCTTAGCTTCGTTCTAAAAGCTATAACATGTCTTACAAGGGCTCCATGATGTGATTTCTCCTCACCTTTCCAGCCTCGTCTCTGCAACACTCACTCCTGCAGGGCCATTTCCTGAATGACTGAAAGGATTGTGGACATATTTCTCAGTTACTCAAACACTCTGTCTCACCACTCTACTGAATAACACCTACATGTATTTCAGAGCTTATCTAAATGTCAGTTGTTCAGAGAAATCTTACTAGATTAAGCTCTATTGTAGTTTCAGTATTTTATAACCTCTTTCAGAAGAATACGTATTTATATAGATTGAGTCTGTCTGGCTCTTTACCTAACCTATCTAGAAGCTTCACTGGGTCAAGAAACATCTATGTCTGCTTTCTGTATCTCCCCTAGTGTAAATGTGAATATATTTGTGGAATAAATGTATTAATAAATGACACTGACTTTTCTGCCATCTGGGGTTAATGCCATTCAGTGTGTGCCTTGGGTAAGGTGATCATTGGTCTTCAACAAAGTTTGAACGTCAGGATGTCAATAAACAGAAAAATATTTACTGCTTCTAGTGAAAATATAGCAAATAAACATTATAATTTTGTGAGCACTTATTTGCTTAGTGAAGTAGGGAGCATCTATAGCCTAATTACACAAACTGAGATAACAGACCAGCTGCATCAGCATCACCTGGAAGGCCATTACAAATGCCAAGTCTGCAGTCCCCACCCCCAAAACCTGTTGAACCCTAATCTGCATTGTAACAAGATCCCCAGGTGATTCATGGCACATATAAAAATTGAGAAACACTGATCCACATCACCTTCAGATTTTTACAATTAACTATTTAAAATTATTATTTAAAAAATTTAATGTAAGTGATAGAATAGAGCACATCTCTGGGAGAGAAGACACTGAACTGAGGGTTGATTCCCACCACCTTCCAATGGATGTCCCTTATAAGGAAATGTTTGGCTGTCTTCACGATCACAGCACGATCAGGAATTTTCTTGACCGTAAACCAAAGAAACAAACAAAACTTTTGAAAGTCAAATCAATAGAAGAACCAGATGGCGAACAATCCGACAGTTCAGAATTCAGTCTGGAAGCCCATTTTCCATGATGATGTGTAATACGAGCAGCTAGTTTGTAGCCTGTCATTTGGAATATACTCGAGAAACAGACATTTCTGAAAAAGGTTTCATTTCAGTGATTGAGTTGCTGTGTGCGACTGCAGTTACTGAGAGTGATTTCTAATTATTTTGACTTCCTTCCAGGAAATTACCAGAGAGTAGTCTAATTTGCCATATGGTTTGCTGATACGCTAATATTCACAAGCCATCTTTAAGTGCAGTTAATCTATAGTCAGGTGCTCTGTTTGTTCAGGCCGACTGGAAAAAATCACTGATTAATATCGCTGAAGAGGGTGGTTAATGTTATTAGCCACTAAGAATTCTACTGTGAATAACCTTGTTTTCTTATGTGAACTTTTATCCCAGAATGTGTACCACAGAGAATGCATTTTAAATGCAGGCTACCCTTGAAACTCATACCAACACTGGTAAAGAATGAAATTCCAGAAAAGGTACAGGAATTTGTTCAAAGTCTGTAATCTGAGTTTGAGGGTTCCTCCCCCGCCCTACACTGTGTTTCTACTGCTGTTTTTATTAAGTGTTGCAGTAAGTTCCATCAGCCTCACCTGGCAGACAGCAATCCCTCCCCACAGGGCTGAGAATCTAAGTGAGGCCGATGATATGACTCAGACGTGTTTCTAATAACCATTTAGAGGCTCTGTGACAGAATGCTTTTCCCATTTGTCAAGAACTACATAGAGGCATTTAGATCATTGTCACAATTTAGAAAGCAGGTAACAATGAATGTGTTGAGAATTCCCCTCCTGGATTCAGTGACAGATTCTGTTTGAGGCTGAAAGATTTAATGATAGAACAGAGAGTTGGAATGCAGCATACATTTTTCTTCTTTCCCCTTGCTCACCCATTAGCTTCTCTCACAAATTCCTCTCCTTCCCTATGATCTTCTATGGCTTCTATTTTTCTATTTCCCTAAAAGAGACATATAAACAGGTCAAACAGAATGTGAATGTTTTAGAATAGATAACATTCTAAACACATGCTGTGTTTCTCTAGAAATCTCTTCATTTTAAATATTATCATCATTTTTTTATAATTGTACTTACACTGTGAACTACTGCTTATAAGAAAGAAACTACTTTGTTGGGAACTGCTCTGCCTGGTTTCAGAAGCTGTAACCCACCCTGGCTAAGGCTGAGTGAGTGACCTTCAGACCATAAGCCACTAACAAGACAAAACTTATCTCCCTGGCAGGAGCACTGCTTCTGCTCCTTTTTCTTCACCCTGCATGGCCCCCAATGCTTGACAAGTTAGGCAATAATGGGTAAGATTCTCCAAGCGGGGAATGACCTAGGACAGGCATGATCATGGGGAGGCCCCAGGGAAGGATTCAGGGGGCTATAGCAAAAGGGGGTGATGGAATCTTGCCCCTTGGCTTTGATATAGCCTGAGTCCTCATCCTGTCTGGAAGAAGTCTCCTAAACTCTTGCCTTACTTCTCCTGCCTAACTTAAGCCTGAAACAATGCTGGTGGTGGGTGCAACCCTGTGCTGGAAAGGGCAGATTCCCTAGGGCAATCGGGCCTAAGAAAGAATATGTAAAATCCTGTGAAACCTGCTTTGTTTAAAACTGTATTTTTTTTAAAGATTTTATTTATTTATTTTTTAGAGAGGGAAGGGAGGGAGAAAGAGAGAGAGAGAGAGAAACAGCAATGTGTGGTTGCTGGGGGACATGGCCTGCAACCTAGGCATGTGCCCTGACTGGGAATCGAACCTGCGATGCCTGGTTCGCAGCCCGCGCTCAATCCACTGAGCTACACCAGCCAGGGCAAAACCTGCTTTGTTTAGAATGCTCTCAATTAAATGATAAGGGTTCGAGCAGGAAATGAGTTTGTTTCCCAAAGTTTTGTAGCTCTTTAGCTAATAGACCCTGACTCAGAATAGGTCCTCAGAGTTCTCTGTATGTTATCTATTGTTTGATCTTACTGCCGAACAATGATTAATGAGCTTTACCTGTATTCCAGTGCAAAATGAACCTAATAAAAGCTGATTGAGGAAAAGGCTCTTGGCCCTTCTCCTTTGAGAGATTGGCCACCTTGCCTCCCCAAGTAGATCATGTCTTAGTATACTTATTCTCATCCATGGCAGCCAGGGGTGCCCTGCAGGTGGGCTGCCCACCACACTACTTAATCATAAGAGATTTGTATTATTTCCCAGTCCCCAAATATCTAAAATTTTTGCCCCACATTGGTTGTACCTTCTTGTAATAATGCACTGAACTCTTTGCAAATATTCCCACATATTGAATGAATTTGGAGATTTAGTATGTATCCATCACTAATATATGAGTCATTGCTAAAAACTAGGGCAGGGGTTCCAAAATATACACAAATAACTCTTTCTATCAATATGTCCTGCCTGTGTTTTGCATAGTCATAACCAATATATAGGGCACCTACTAATTTGGTAACAAACTTGTAATATGATGGAATCACAGTTAAGAGCACGTGCTGTGGAGTCATACAGAAATGAGTGTTTGTTTCATCTACTACTTACCACTGTGACCTTGAGCAAAATTGTTTAATCTCTAGACACCTTGTTTTTCCCCATTCTAAGGGAGGTAAGAATTTCTTTACAATATTTTTATTAGGATTAAGTGAGAAAATATTCCTATAAAACTAATGCACCATCTGGATGTCAAAATGCAGCTATCAATATTATTTGTATAAATATACTTTTTGAAACAAAAATTACATTGCATGTCCATATTCAAAACAGATCAGCATGTCTCTGTGGGTGCTCACTGGTATTTGGATTCAAACGATGGCTCATTTGGTAACCAAAAAAAGAAATCTTTCTGGAAGCAACAAAACCACCCACAGGTATAATATTGAGGCTCTGTGATCCATACAACACAGCTTCACGTTTCAGCTGAATGATGCAACGGGAATATAAAAGCAACACACAACAAATATCACTGTGCTTCTGGGTATGCAAGTGTTATTCCTGAACATAAAAGAACAATAAGTATAATACTTGGTTTTTACAGTTTTTGCAAGAATTTTCTGTATAAAAATGAGACTTAATATGTGGTTTTTGAAATCAGAATAAAGGTCAGTAGGGTAAAAGTTAGCAATTTGTCATTGAAGATGGAGTTGCTTCAGAGGAGAATATACATGTGTCTATATGTGTGTCTATATGTGTATGTATGTGTATACATATATGTCATATATATATATATATATATATATATATATATGCACATGCCTGCTAGAAAGCAAACTTGTTCCAAACCTTGAAAATAGGCAGGATTCCACTTGTCACAAGAAAGAACGTTTGAGAGACAGATAATTGTAGTTTCCTGTTTTCATCATTATCCTGTATCCGTTTTTGAATTGTGTATCCATTTTCCCCCTTCAGTACACACACGCTAATATTCTTCAAGATCAATAGGAATCATGGCAAAAGTAGTATTTTAATTAAAAACTACATTGAAAAGGTATAACTATGTGAATCACTAAAAGTTTTTAAATCTTCACATAATACAGCTTTATGTTCCACCTGATCTTAAAACGAAATGAGAGATTATGAGTGCAATGATTCTAAAAGCGATATCCAGTTTTCCAATTTCTATGAGCATATTCCTGTGACCATTCAAAGATATTATAAACATTAAACATAAATACTCTCCACCTGCTACAAATGCCACAAAGTCTTGGCTTTCTCACTCGTAATGGCTGGAAACTGCACGTTAGAAATACAATTGCGTGTGCCCATTAGAATATTGAGTGGTGTTTGCTGCGTGAAATGGGTTCTCAAACAGCAACGACTGGAGGTGTAAGCCATTTTCCAGAAGATAATTAGTATTTAGAGACTAAGAGACTAGACTCACAATGTTTGTATTTTCCATCTTTACACATGATCAGAATAACTTATTTTACTCCTATCATATTTTTATTTAAAATTATTGTACTTCAAATAATTTTTATAGTTATATATAGTGCATTTTGTTAAGGTACGAAATAATTATTACTGACCAAAACAGTTCTATGAAATATCCTGAACATTTACTAGCCCATTGTAGCATTATTTTTCAATGAGTTATATTGAAGACATAGATGAGATGAGTTAAAATGTATTTCCACTCCAGGTGAAATATAAGTTGTTAAATGCTGTAGCGTATATTCTTTTGGTGTGAATTAGGTAGTCATAAGTTTCATTTGTGGGTGATTTGTATCAGTGGACTCTTTTTTATTGAGACCAAGTAATCTAGCTGTTCCTAGGAAGACATGTTGACATCACAACACACCAAGGATGAAGTGGGGAAGGGAGAGAACCGAGCTTGGACACAGTGTTCTGACTGGTAAAGGAATTAACACATGTGCTTTTTAAAGTGTCCAGACTGAGAAGCCTTCATTCACTGAGCTGAACAGTTTAATTTTGTCACGCTGCTAAAGTGTTAGCTATTATAATGCTGAAATAAAAATTGTGCTTACAAATTGTCAATATTCCTATCTGTCGACCTTGACACTTAAGTGACATTGGCTATAAGGATCTTAAAAGGGGAACATCTCTTATCTGACTTTCTTCCAAGACACCTCATAAGATCATACATTTCTTGGTCTTTGGTTTCATCTTCCATTGTGCAACCTCAAAAGTTAAATTTTTGTCATAATAGGACAAATGATTGTAAGAGATCCATGAAAATTCACTCAAATAAAAGTAACTGTAAGTAAATTTCCTAATGTATTAATTTATATTGAGAAATACATCTGCTGAGAGGCTAGAAGATGAAGGTATATCCATCCTTTGGCCAGAATGTTCACTTCTCTGTCAGAAAAGCCATGAGAAGCCACATTATAGTCAAAAGATTGTTTGATGACCATGTAATCAGAACAAGAAAAGCTACTTGCGTGATTTTTACATTTCATGGCATCAACATATACCCAGAGAGAGCAGTCTCCACAACTTACAGGATCCGTCCCTGAGACAGAGTCTGTTTCTGTCAGGGTCCCTGTGTCCTGGGGAAGTGAGTGCACCTGACTGGCTCTGCATGCCCACCAACCCCTGCTGCATGACCCAGTCATTCCTTAGCTTTAGTCTTGTCCGGCTGTGCTCAGAGGGTCATCTGAGCTTCCTAGTTAGTTTTATAACTTTTTGTATCTCAGATCAGGCTCTTTACATAATTTTAGGGTGATGGGCCCTTCAATTTCCCTGCTGACAGTCCCTGAGAGCAGATCTCTCAGCACAGCAGAGACCCACTGGATAAATTGCCAAAGCCAGTATCACTGTCTTAAATGAATCCTACTGTGATGCATTTAAATGATAGAATAATAACAAATTTGAACAGCACTTTTAAACTTAGTTCTTTTGTATGTATTGTCTCATATGACAAAAATAGGTCTATGTTTTTAACTGAGAGGGACACAGGTGGAACAAAAAATACATTAATTGTGGCCAGCACAATAACAAAATTCAAGGAAGGAGATAAAAATGGCAGTTTTTTGTTTCCATAATAACTTAACACCCACAGGAATCAAATTTGAGACCAAAGGACATTATATATCAGCATGAAACTCTTTTAGAAGTATTGTTACTTCTATCATAAAAAATATTGCCACATTTGTTATAGTTGTTGGCTTTTATTTTTACTTAAATTTTAATTGTGTTTTTTAATGTGGCAACCATGGACAAAGCAATCACTTAATAAAGAATATTATCATTAGAATTCTCTGAGAGGCCATAATAATCCCAAGCAGCAGGCACAGTACTGTGAAGAATAATTGTCTAGAATTTGCATAAATGGAATGGGCTGTTCCCTTTAGCTTGAGAGAAATTATCGCAGAACAATTATGTATCATGTAGGGAAAAGCATTGCTTGTAGAACAGAGTAGAACTAGTAAAAGCAGAGGTAGGTATGAGAGGAAGTGGAGGCCTTCCCACACAGTAGTCAAATGCACTCAGAGTCAACGTGATTACCACTCTTCTTATTTGTGTTACACTTGCAGCTACCGTTTATTAAATTCTTTCCGTTTGTCAGACACTGAGACTAGTCTTTTAAATGCATCATGTGATTGATTTAAACCCTAAAGTAACTGAATCAGAAAGATATTATTATTGCCCACAAGTAAAGTCCTATTTTTAATTTTTCACAGAGGTAGGACAACTAGGGTATGCAGGTCATTTTTATTTCGCTCCATGACATCTTTTCTGGTGTTTGCTTCTGGTTTCGTAGCTATAGATGATTTGCTGATTGCCCCTCTGCCCCTCAAAGCACACCTCATGTATTCTCCTAAGATTCAGATCAGTGGTTTCATTGTCCCACCAGACATTTCCACACAGATGTCCTGCAAGTACCAATAATTTATCATTTCCAAAACTGAGCTCTCCTTTTTTGTATGTAATCCTGATTCATCTGGCATGTTCTTGACTTTACTTAATAGTAGCATCATCAATAGCAAGTAGCAGCATGAAAGCCCTAGAGGAAAATATAGGCAGGAAAATTTCAGATGTTCCACACAGCAATATTTTCACCAATATGTCCCCTAGAACAAGGGACATCAAGAAAATAATAAACAAATGGGACATCATCAAAATAAAAAGCTTCTGCTTGGCTAAAGAACACATCAACAAAATGAAAAGGAAGCAACTCTATGGAAAATATATCTGCAAATGATACCTTGGACAAGGGTTTGATCTCCAAAATATACAAAGAACTCACACAATTCCATTCCAGGGAGACAAACAATCCAATTAAAAAATGGGCAAAGGACCTGAACAGACATTTCTCCAAGGATGACATACAGAGGGCCCAGAGACACATGAAAAGATCAGCATGCTCAGCATCACTAGTCATCAGAGAGATGCAAATTCAAACCATAGTGAGATACCACTTCACACTGCTGACAATGGCCATCATCAATAAATCAACAAACAACATGTACTGGAGAGGTTGGAGAGAAGGGAATCCTAGTACATTGTTGGTGGGAATGCAGACTGGTGAAGCCACAGTGGAAAACAGTATGGAATTTCCTCAAAAAACTAAACATGGAACTGCCTTTTGATGCAGTGATTCTATCACTGGGATTATGCCCTAAAAATTCTGAAACACCAATTGAAAAGAACCTACGCACCCCAATGTGCATAGCAGCATAATTTACAATAGCCAAGTGCTGGAAGCAACCTAACTGCCCATCAGTAAATGAGTGGATCAAAAAACTGTAGTACCTTTACACAATGGAATACTATACAACAGAAAGAAAGAAGGAGCTCCTGCCCTTCACAACAGCAAGGATGGAACTGGAGAGTATTATGGCAAGTGAAATAAGCCAGGTGGTAAAAGACAAATACCATATGATGTCACCTATAAGTGGAACCTAATCAACAAAACAAACAAGTGAGCAAAATATAACCAGAGACATGGAAATAAAGAACTGATAGTAACCAGAGGGGAGAGGGAGGGAAGTAATGGGGGAAAGAAGGGGAAGAGTCATCAAAGAACATGTATAAAGGACACATGGAAAAAGCCAACTGGGGGTTGCAGGGTGGATTGAATGTGGTAGGTGGGGGATTGGTAGGGAAGGGGAGAGTAATGGGGGAAAATGGAGACAGCCATAATTGAACAAGAATAAAAAAATACATTCTCTCAATAAAATGCTCAGTCATTTTCTACCCTTCTCTGAACCTCAGTTCATCAGTTGATTATCCAGTTGGTCACCAAATCCAGGTTATTGTATCTCAGAAATATTTTCTATATTTTTCCTCTGTTCTCCTGTGATGCTGCCACTGTGTTTCTATTTGAATCACCTACTTCCATGACTTATATTTCTCCTTACTGGTCTTGGCCTTCTCTAGTATATTCTTTATATTGTACCCAAGTGATCCTCATAAATAACAATCTAACAGTGAAACTTCCCAATGTGAGAAAACCACTGGCCTCGATTAGAATAGCATGTCAGGCCCATGGCAAAGACAAGCCATCTATTTATAACTATTCATTCCTCCTGGTCAGAGAGCTAAACAACATTGCCAAGTCTTCCTTGCAACATGGCCAGATTACTGAGATCTGGCCAATAAAATGTGGGCAGCAGTATTATAGACCATGTCTAGGCCAGGCTTCCAGCTGTATATTGATGTCCAGGGCTCTCTCAGAAACCCTATGTTATAGATGAGGGCGATGCCATCAACTAGGATCCCTGAAAAGTCAGGTCAACCAGAGCCCCTTCCTACTACAACTAGAAATAATATTTTCGACTACAAGTGAATGACTACAGGGTTTATATATACCATTCCAGCTATTATTACTTTAATTAACACAAAAGTCAATCATCTTTCCACCCACATATATCTAGCTTCTTCACACATCATCCCACACAGCCCTTGGCCCTGCGTCATTGTTGTGCAAACGTATTGCTCATCACTTTGCATGTTCTGTCCCCTTACCTTAAACTACTTGGAAAATTGTGTCAGTCTTCCAACCTGAACTCAAATGTTAACATTGTGATGATTTCCTAGTGTTCCCAGGATTCTGTTCATACACATATCTCAGCATTTAACACATGTTCCACAGCATGGCACATGGTAACAATGTAGAAAATGCTTGAGGGCAAAGACCATGTGAAGAATTAACATATAGCCAGTGTCCTGCAGTTGGCTTTCAACAAATTTTGTTCAATGAATGAATAAACTAGGTTCTATACACTATAATTTTATAACTAAGAAAAAAACAGTAATTAGAGTTTCTCTATGAAAATCACTCTCCCTTCAAGTACACATAACTGAACAAATTATTTTCTGAAGAAGTTATTTACAAATTTTCGTTACTGAAAATCTCCCCCAATATCTTACATTAATAGCTGTCATTTGTTTGTTTTCTAGGGATGGCTGAGGATAGAGTATATCTTTTTTTTTACCTGTTTCTACAATTTTTAAGTTTTTTAAATTACTGATATTTACTTTCTTAAGCTTTGTCTATGCAGTGGTAAGCAGAAAGATGAAGAGAGTAGGTCAGGTTTCTGACCTGTTTGTCTTGCTTCAGTTGTATTCTTACCCAAAGGCATGGCAGGCATTTAAAATACAGATATATAAACAGGAAACGCAATACCAGTGGCAAAATATCACTCCATTTATATCTTTTTATTGTTCTCACAGCAGAATGATTTTGACAATGTGTAATACATAGAAAAAAATTAGTTTAAATTGATGCTACAGGCTGGAGGTTCATAGGAAACAGACCCACGACTCCAGGTCTAAGATATTTTAGTTTTCTTTCCCATTGAACTTCAGCTAAATAACCACGTGAAGTAGTATTTCCATTCAGAAACTGTGATTCTTTTCTTTAATAGGAAATAAGTAAAAATCACAACATAATGAATGCATCTTCATCTATCTCTTTAGGTGTTGTTCATGGAACTATACCACTGAATCCTAAGTGGCCAGTTCTTCCAGGGTGAGAAGTTTTTATCACTCACATTATTACTGTAATGTCTTACACATAGACAAATATACAGCTACTTACTAAATTTTTAATGATGATACTTGTCTCACAACTTCCAGTATGATGCAGACTTCATTCAAAATAAAAGTTCTTAGCACATAGCTTTTTTTTCATGAGTTATTCTATAGTCAAATACATATCAGATGCCTTATAATACAGCCCCACCTTTTTGTATTTGTCCAAGATATCAGGAATATCCTTGTTGTGGTTTAGGCAACTTCTGAATGCTCAAGAGTCTTGCTTACAGTATTTTTGGCCCAAGAAAAAGGAAAAATTATAATTTTAAAGCATTTTATCCACACTCAAATTCTATTATCATAATAGATTGGGCCTCATCATAGAGAAGTTTTTATTTTAAGATTGGAAAGGCACAGGCCCACATATACATTCTAACTCCTTTTATTATGTTACCTGAGATCTGGTCCCATTCCCCCAGACACGTTCTGCCTCTGTTTTGAAAGTCGAATTGCTTCAGGTATTTGACCAGCTGTTTAATCTTCTCATGTTTATTGTCTAACATGAGTAAAGTTAACTGTTTCACCAGAACTTAGTGCACAATGGGTATTGTATTCCAAACATACGCATTTATTCCATAGATGATGTTAGGTCTTAAAGCTAATATACCAGTACATATAAAGTCATATTTAAGACAATATATAGAAGAATGGAGTTCTTAACAATGACTGGTGACTAGAAAGCATAATTCTTAAATCTCTTATATAGAGCTATTCAGTCATATATTATATTCAGTCCTACATATAATCTTTAAATATCAAAAGGAGAACAAAACTCTATTCATAAATACACATATATATACATATATACCTATAGATATACATATATATGTATAATTCTAGGGTTAAATGCATTTATTTTTAAATATAATAAGTTCATATACATTGCTACCTAAGATAAAATATATAGACATAGGTATAGTCAACTTCTCCAAATAACATTTTTAAAACTAATTTGCCTGTGGTTCTAAGCTCTTTTAAACTATACTTCTTTAGATTTGTACAAGATTCCTTCTAACTGTTGTGTCCTTTTTTTTACTTTATTAGGGTGAAATACACAAAAATTATGTTTATAGTATTAATAATTAAGGAAATATTTATTCTCTATATTAAAATCTGGAGCTTTAAAGAGGGAAAGATAACTTTTACAACTCAGTAAATGCACATTTTTTCAAAAATGTGGTCAGAATCTGCGCTAAAAAATCGTACTCTTATCGGACAGTAAAAACTCAGTGTGGGTAGATCGGACAGTTCCTGTGAAGAGTACAAGCAGTTGCTAAGAGCAGTCAGTAAAGATGTCAAAAGGAAGGTTAAGTTCTTTTGTTTTAAAGATAATCACCTCACTTTTCTGTGTACTGGACTGAATTTTTTCATGTGTCCCTTTCCATTTACATATTTTTATGTATATTTTTAGTTCTGAATATATATATTGGAAATTCAGTTTCTTCTAGAGGATTCCTACCTGGTTCTGAAAGATATACCTTATAAATAATATCCATATTACATTGCTTCATTTAATTCATTTGAAGAACTAAACCCTTGCTCTTAGATGGCAATAGAACAAGGAGTGTGATTTGTGCCCCCTTCCACTTCGCCATGTGAATGTCATCCACACTGTGCCATGGAAGGCATTTCAGAGGGTTGATAATTCAGTGGTTCTTTCAAATTGTGTTCCACATTCCCACAGGGGCCCCAGGAGACAGAAGTGAAGAAGAACAGATGGACTGGGCTCCAATTCCTACTTCCTAGCCAGAGAATGCCAACCTTTACCTGTTTCATCTGCCTGTGACTTCTGAAGAAAGAGACTTGCAGTTAAACATTTTAGAACAACTCCTCTTCATCAACTGTATTATCTTTCTCTTGAAAAATCTGAAATTTTAATAGATTAAATAACTACCCAAGACAACCAAACCACTATGACTGAGTCAGGATCAGGAATTTCATCCAGTGGCATCCCATGAATGATTCTTCCATATCATCACTTTTTTTCCAATTTATTTTGTAGAAAAGGTTGATGCAAAATTCAACCAGATTAGATGCTCAAATAAAAACTGGCAAATATTTGGCTCAGTGACTTTGGTAGACCTAATGTGATGGCCCTGAGGGGTGGGTGCCAGGTAGTTGCTCTTACCAGTCCAGCTGAAAAGATCTAGCAACCCAGATAAATGCGGCCAAGTATCCTGTGATCGATCACCCTATGGGCGGGCTTTTGGAATGCTGGGTGTTAATATACTCATAAGTTTGGTCTTCAGTCCAATAAAAAGAACAAGAGTTATTACAAACAAGCAGTGCTGAGAGAGCATGATTTTTAAATTTCTCATAAATACTTATAATTCACTGGGCATTGTCCGGAAACACTGACTCGATCGGGAGCTTCAGAGAAGGCATTTATGCAGGTGGAGGCTTGACAGGAAAACTTTCCAGACTCAGTAAGTACGGAGAAAAGCACGTCTCTGTGTGTTAGTGGACTTTAGTCATTTACTCTTCAATGAGAGAGGGGAAAAAATGGAGTATAATAGTGTATTTGATTTAATTGCTGCTCTAACAAATTACCACCAACTTAATAGTTTAAAATGACACCAATTTATTATATTACAGATCTGTTGTTAGAAAATCCAAAATGAGTCTCACAAACTAAAATCAAGAAGTTGGCAGGGCTGTGTTCCTTCTGGAGGATCTAGAGCAGAATCAATTTCCATGCCTTTTCCAGCTTCTGGAGACCACCCACTTTCCATTTTTTGTGGTACCTTATTCTGTCTTCAAAGATAGAAATAGTGGGCAGAGTCCTTCTTGTTCTGCCATCTCTCTGGTTCTCTTCTACCTTCCTCTTTCCTAAGAGAACTTGTGATTATATCAGTCCCACATGGATAATTCAGGATAATCACCCGAATTTAAAGTCAGTTGGTTAATGACATTGAGCATCTTTTCATATGTCTATTGGCTACTTGCATGTCATCTTTGGAGAAGTGTCTGCTCAGGTCCTTTACCCATTTTTAAACTGGATTGCTTTGTGGGGTTGTTTTGGTGTTGAATTTTGTAAGTTCTTTATAAATTTTGGGCATTAACCCCTTATCAGCTGTGTTGGCAAATATGTTCTCTCATTCCATGGATTATCCTTTTATTTTGTTCCTAGTCTCCTTTGCTGTGTAGAAACTTTTCAGTTTTATGCAGTCCCATCTGTTTATTTTTTCTTTTGTTTTCCTTGCCTGGGAAAATATATCAGACAAAAAATTGCTATGAGCAATGACTGAGATTTTAATGCCTATGTTTTCTTCTAAGACTTTTAAGGCTTGGGGTCTACTATTTAAGTTTTTAATTCATTTTGAATTTATTTTTTTTGTGTTGTAAAAGGTGGTCTAGTTTCATTTTTCAACATGTGTCTGTCCAATTTTCCCAACACTATTTATTGAATAAACTATTTTTAGCTTATTGTATGGGCTTGCTTCCTCTGTCAAATATTAACTCACTATATGGTGTGGATTTATTTCTGGACTCTCTATTCTGTTTGTTTTATGTGTCTGTTTTTATGCCAGTACCATGACTTTTGATTACTATGGCCTCCTCCAACTTTGTTCTTTCTCAAGATCACTGTTTGCTATGTGGGGTCTTTTGTGGTTCCATATACATTTTTGAAGTATTTGTTCTAATGTGAGATATCACTTCACACTGGTCAGAATTGCTATCATCAATAAGTCAACAAACAAGTGCTTGGTGAAGACGTAGAGAAAAGGGAGCCCCTTTGCATTGTTGGTGGGAATGCAGACTGGTGCAGCCACTTTAGAAAGCAGTATAAAGATACCTCAAAAATTAAAAGTGGATCTGCATTTTGACCCAGCAATCCCTCTTCTGGGACTATATCTGAAGAAACTCAAAACATGAATTCAAAATAACACAAGCACCCCTATGCTCACTGCAGCAATTATTTGCTATCGCCACGTTATGGAAGCATTCCAAGTGTCCATCAGTAGATGAGTGGATAAAACAACTATGAGACATCTACACACTAGAATACTACCTGGCCATAAAAATGAAGAAAATTTTACCGTTTGCAACGGCATGGATCGACCTGGAGAACATTATGCTAAGTGAAATAAACCAGTCAGAGAAATACAAATATCATATGATTTTGCTTATATGTGGAATATGGTGGAACTGGAACTAACAAGGAAAATGGAGACAGACCCACAGAGAGCAGGCTGACAGCTATGGGCCGGGGGTGGGTTGAGGGTGGAGGGACTGAGCAAAAAAGAAAAAGGATTCATGGGTATGGACCAGAGTGCTGTGATGGCAGGGTAGGGGAGGGGAGGAGGGTATAAGATGGTTACAGGGTAATGGAAAAAAATACAATAAAAAATTTAAAAAATAATAAAGTCCACTGGTTAGCAACCTTAACTTTATCTGCAACCTAATTTCTGTTTGTTACATAATGCAACACACTTACAAATTCTGGTGATTAGGACACTGGATTATAACTCACTGAGAATTTATTTGCTTTTTACTGTAGGATCTTATGGTATGCTACCTGTAACATTGGCTATATAAGAATTAATTGTCCATGAATATAAGGAACTTTTTAGGATAGTACTTGACACATAGTAAACTGTCAAACCCTTTTACTAGTATTAAAATTGTGGTAATCTTCTGATAGCACTTAAATTTTTGACAAAGCAATTAAGCAAAATTCATTTTATATTAAATATAATAATGAACAATTAAGCTATTAACGTCTTAAATTTTTTAAAAGGCAAAATTCAATCGTGCAGTTTAAGAAATAAAGCTATGTGAAATATAGTACTTCTAATGAAGATTATTCTCCTTTTGATTAATTGCATTATCTTTTAAGGACATTTAAATTCCTTTATTGTTATCACTCACAAAAAGATAAACTACAGTGTTCTTTGATAGAAACACAGTTCTTCCAGTTACTCTAGGACATAATCTTCACATCACAGAAATAATTCTATTTCATAAATATTTTGTAGGAGCCTCAAGTACTTTTAATACAGCCAGGGTTTCTTTCAAGGTGCATCATTCATTTAATGTAGAGAAAATTTTTTGCCAGCCTCACTCCGTAAGTAAATGCCCAGCCAGCTGCTGTCACGGCACAGGCAATGCTCCTACACAGTCCCAGCATCTCTGAATCCCTGTGCTTGTCACACTTCCCATTTGTGCTTCCAAACTCAATTCTCTGTTATTGTTCAGTAGGATGATCATTTACTTTTATGATGTCTTCACTTCTTTACTTTTGATATCTTAGAGCTATTTTAAAATTTATTTTTCTTTTGAATCCCATCTACTTTGTAACTTCCAACAATTCATCAATGCTTCTATCACACCAATGACATCTTATGTTTTTTAAGAATGGCATATGTGGCTCCTTCTCTTATTTGTTTCTTTTATCATTTTTATGGGATTTGGAGAATGCACTCTCCATCTGTCATTTGATTAACAGTCTAAAACTCTACCTTTAATTTCTATATATGTGTAAGTTAAAAATTTACTTGCAACAAGCATACTCACACATTTTTAAATGAACAATGTATTTTCATTGATGTAATTGAATGACAGCACTGAAAATAGAGTGTATATTAAGTAAAAAATAATATCTCTTGTTTTCTGAAACCATTGTTGAACATCATACTCAGTAATAAATGCATCCTGCTGTTTTTATACTTAATGAGTAAGTAAAATAAAATGAATTGAATTTAGTAAATACAGTTAGAATTTACTGAATAATTGCTTAATTTCAAAAAGGAAAATACCATACCAAAGTGAAACACAACTAATAAATACTTTATACCATAACATTAACATTTTGCCTCAGATTTTGCATTTGGGGAGATTTAGTGAAAGAAATTATGAAACAAAATTACTCAGGTATTTCATTTGAGTCCAAAGACTTGTACTGTCATCTAGTGGCAACACTGAGTAATTTTAGATTATTAGCTGTATAATTTCATACTCATAATGCATACTACTGGAGCATTTTCATTGCATATTTGAAAATCACTAAAGTTGACTCATTGGTAATCTTCTAGAAATGCGATTTGTAAAAATTGCACTGCTTGCTTATAGATGAAAAGGTAAGAATTCTTCCATTGGGAATGCAGCATGCTTTATTAAGAAACATGTATTATTTTCACATGAATAAAATAAGATTTAAGAATGGGAATACTGAACAAAGAAATTTGTTCTAAATACTACAGAATATTTAAATGATGATTCACTAGATATAATAAAAATAATAAAACATAGTTTCTCTGAATATGGAATAGATTGGTTTTATTTTTTAGTATTTCAAGGACTTTCTCACTGTTTTTAATCCAGAGATTTTTTTATTAAATTCTTTATTTTATTGATTATGCTATTACAGTTATCACATTTCCCCCCTTCACTCCCCTCCACCATGCCCACTCCCTCCCACCCACATTCCCCCCTTTAGTTCATGTCCATGTGTCATAAGTTCTTAAGTGTCTACATTTCCCATACTATTCTTACCCTCCCCCTGTCTATTTTCTACCTATTGTCTATGCTACTTATTCTCTATATCCTTTCCCCCTCTCTCCTCCTGCCACTTCCCTGTTGCTAACCCTCCATTTGATGACTTTTATTTTTTTAATGTTCATATTTTTGCTGTTCTTCTTTTTCTTAGGTAAGTCCCTTTAACA
>PVIA01016256.1:0-19603 GCA_004024845.1 Tonatia bakeri | reverse complement strand
CCAGTTTTCTTCTCCTCACTATTGTTTCCCTGTGCGTTTTCCTTCATTTCTCTTATTGTAGCCTGCATTTGTTCATCTAATTTATGTCCAAAGTCAACCAATTCTGTGAGCTTCCTGATCACCAGTGCTTTGAACTGTGCATCTGATAGTTCAGCAATCTCTTGGTCACTTAAAAAAATTGGTTCTGGGGCTTTCAAATCTGTTTGAGCCATCTTTTTAATTTTCCTTTGGTTTGGTTGTGGTTATTACGTAAGGGCGGCGGAGCCTTAGGTGTTCACCAGGGCGGGGCACCCCAGTTGCTGGGCTGTGACGTTGTCTGTGGGGGCGGGGCCTGAGAGGGAACAATGGCACCTGCTCCACTCTCTCTAGGACTTCCGTCCCCTCCACTGCCTCCCACCAGCAAATTGGGCCCTTGCTGTGCTGGCTCCCGGGCGGTGGGCTGGTGCACTTTCTCGGACTCTGTGGGTCTCCCCGAGAAGTCTCCTGTGAGGCTGGGAGAGTCTCCCGGCCTCAGCTCCCAGACGGGACTCTTAGGCTTTGAAACCCGGCGGCGCTGCCCGTTTTCACTTAGTTTGCACGCGAAAGTGTGGCTGCGGACAGCCAGCTGCCCTGCGTCCCTCACTGGGTCTGCCAGTCACCTCCGCGCCCCCGCGCCCAGCATCCACCCCCGGTCCGTCCACCGCTGTCTGCGCCCTGCGCGCCCGCACCTGCCAGCCAGTGCTTCTGCCCGCCGGGACCCCTCGACCCCTCGACCCCTCTCCGCAGGCCTCCGACTCCGCCGCTCCTTACCGGTCAGGGTGTACTGGAGCCCGACTTCTGTTCAATTAATTTCTCTGTGTTCTGGTTGTTTATTGTGTCTCAATTTTTGTTGTACTTGGTTTTGGTTGTGCGAGGAGGCACAATGCGACTGCCTATGCCTCCATCTTGGCCGGAACTCTCACTGTTCATATTTTTTATCTTATTCTTCTTAGACAAGTCCCTTTAACATTTCATATAATAAGGGTTTGGTGATGATGAACTCCTTTAACTTGACCTTATCTGGGAAGCACTTTATCTGCCCTTCCATTCTAAATGATAGTTTTGCTGGATAGAGTAATATTGGATGTAGGTACTTGCCTTTCATGACTTGGAATACTTCTTTCCAGCCTCTTTTTGGCTGCAAGGTTTCTTTTGAGAAATCAGCTGATAGCCTTATGGGAACTCCTTTGTAGGTAACTATCTCCTTTTCTCTTGCTGCTTTTAAGATTCTCTCCTTCTCTTTCATTTTAGATGATGTAATTATGATGTGCCTTGGTGTGTGCTTCCTTGGATCCAACTTCTTTGGGACTCTGAATTTCCTGGACTTCCTGGAAGTCTATTTCCTTTGCCAGATTGGGGAAGTTCTCCTTCATTATGCTTTCAAATAAGTTTTCAGTTTCCTGCTCTTCCTCTTCTCCTTCTGGCACCCCTATGATTCAGATGTTGGAATGTTTAAAGATGTCCTGGAGGTCCCTAAACCTCTCCTCATTTTTTCCAATTCTTGTTTCTTCTTTCTGTTCTGGTTGAATGTTTCTTTCTTCCTTCTGCTCCAAACTGTTGAGTTGAGTCATGGTTTCCTTCTTGTCACTGTTGGTTGCCTGTACAGTTTCCATTATTTCACTTAGCATAGCCTTCATTTTTTTCATCTAATTTGTGACCATATTCAACCATTTCTGTGAGCATCCTGATTACTGGTGTTTTGAACTGTGCATCTGATAGGTTGGCTATCTCTTCATCACTTAGTTGTATTTTTTCTGGAGCTTGGATCTGTTCTTTCATTTGGACCATTTTTTTTTTTTTTGTCTCAGCGCACTTGTTATGTAGAAGGGGCAGAGCCTTAGGTGTTCATTAGGGCAGCGCAACCCACCACCTTATGTTGTGACACTGTTTTTGGGGGAGGGGTCTGAAAGGAAAAGTGCTGCTTGCTCCACTCTCTTCAGGTTTTCAGTCACTTTCCCCACTACTCACAATCAAATTGGGCCCTTCTGGTGCTGATTCCTGGTTGGTGGGTTTGTGTACGTTCTCAGATCCTGTGTGTCTCTCCAACAAAATCTCCTGTGAGGCTGGGAGTTTCTCCTACTGCTGCCTCAACCCCCATAAGTGAAAACCTGACTGAGAGGTTTTCAGTCAGAAGCTTTGAGGCTTTATTTCCCCACACTGGAATCCTGGGTTGTGTGGTCTATCTCGCCCCCCAGTTGTTCCTCCCACTTTGTCTGCACGCAAATGTGAGACTGCCCAGTTCGCCAGCTGCCACCTTTCCCATCCCAGTCCTCCAGCCACTGCCTTGCCTCAAGTCTTCTCCACCAGGCTGCCCGTCTCCGCCCCTCCTATCAGTCTGGATTAATATTTCTTCTTTAACTCCTTGGTTATTGGGCTTCCATACAGTTTGATTTTCTGTCATTTCCTGGTTATTTTTTGTTTTTAAATTTGTTGTTGTCCTTCTTTTGGTTGTGCAAGAAGGCACAGTCTGTCTATCTACACCTCCATCTCAGTCAGAAGTTTCAGAAGTACTAAGTTTTTGCACAGTGAAGGAAACCATCAACAAAAGGAAAAGACAACCAGGTGAATGAGAGAAAATATTAGCACCAATGAAACATTTGATAAAGGGTTAATAATAATTACATATATGTTATATATGTATATTTATATATACGGAACTTATCCAACTTAACACCAGAAAAGACCAACAATCCAATTTAAAAAAAAAGGGTAGAAGACCTGAATAGACACATATGACACACAGATGGCCAATAGACATGAAGAGGTGCTTGGCATCACTAGGCACTATGGAAATGCAAACAGAAACCACAATGAGGTGTCACCTCACAAATAAATCAACAAACAACAAGTGCTGGTGAGGATGTAGAGAAAAGGGAACCCTTTGCATTGTTGGCAGATTGTAAATTGTTCCATTCACTGTGGGAAGCAGTATGGAAGTTCCTAAAAAAATTCAACATAAGACTACCATATGACCCAGCAATTCCACTTCTGGATAATTATCTGAAGAAATCCAAAACAGTAATTTGAATAGATATTTACACCCTTATTTTCACTTTTGCGTTATTCACTAGTCAAAATAGGAAGCAACCTAAGTGTTCGTCGATAGATGACTGGATAAAGAAGAGATGGTACTTATATACAATGGAATATTACTCAGCCATAAAAAGAATAAACTCTTGCCTTTTGCAACAACATGGTAGGACCTAGAGGGTATTATGCTAAGTGAAGCAAGTTGGACAGAGAAAGGCAAATACCATATGATTTCACTTATACGTGCAATCTAAAAAAAAGTAAACAAATAAAACAAACAAAGTCATAGATACAGAACACACTGATGGCTGCTGGATGGGAGAGGGCTGGGGGGATGGGTGAAAGAGGTGGAAGAAATTAAGAAGTAAAAATTGCCAGTTATAAAAATAGCCAGGGGGATGTAAAGTTCACTGTAGGAATGTAGACAGCAGTATTGTAATAACTGTGTGTGGTGCCAGGTGGGGACTAGACTTACTGGAGGGAATCACTTCATAAGGTATATAATGTCTAATCACTACGTTGTACACTTGCAACTAATATAATATTGTTTGTGAACTGTGATTGCAAACTAAATTCATTCTAAACATTTATTAAATAAATACATTAAGGAAAGTTTTTATGTCCTCATAGGGTCACTGTGAGGCTTAAATAAACTTAACCCCTTGGAAGAGCCCCAACATGTGTTGGCACTCAGTGTCAGCTGTCATTATTCTGTATCTCCAATGCACATTCCCTTCCCACCACCCTGAAGGATTTGTTTTCTTTAATTGTCATGTTCTTCCTCATGCTGCTCCTTTTGCTTAGAATGTTATTCCTTCCTATCTTTCTGGGAAATTCATGTGCGTCTCTTAAAACTCAGTGGAAACATCTCCTCCTCCAGACAGAAGCGTGTTCCTTCTCCTATTGCCCCAACAGACCACACCATGAGGAGGGCTTCCGCTAAAACACACAGGAACCCCAACTTATTGGGTTTCTTAGTGGTGGGGTGCACTAGGTCTCAGAGAACTGCAGGTCCAGGAGCAGGGGCTTTAGGGAGGAACTCAACACATGGTTCTCCATAGTTCTCTTGGTTCTACCTCCTCTGTGGGCTGGCAGCCCCTCTGGGCACAGATTGGACCCCTGCAGTATCTCTGGGCTCATGTCTCTGCAGGATAGTGGGTGGAAGAAGAGGGAGAGGGTCTCTTCTGATTCTGGACACTTTCTGGAAGAGAGAGAAGCCATGGTCCAGGAGCCCTCAGAAACCTTTGTTTCCAGCCTCACTGGCCCACATCTGGACCAGTCACCAGCCCGCAGTGGGGTGTCATCACTATCAGAGCATCAGTCGGGCCCACCTCTGGGGCTAGGGTGGAGCCTGCTAGCAAGGGCAGTGAACAAAAGGGTAGGTAACTGGTGGAATTGTGACATGTGAGGACAAAATCAGAGAGCTCTTAGGCTGGATGATGACAAACAATGAATGGTGCAGGGCCTGTTATTACATTACTTTCTAATTTCTAATAGACCTGTCTTTTTGTCCCATTGCACTGCCTTGCCCAGGGATGGTGGATGAGGCTGGGTTTTTTATTCTCCTTAGCTCTGCCCTTGCACAGGTACCCATTCACAAAGGCACGACTCAGTGAGTGTCTGTAGGACAGATCAGTGATGCTCTTCTAGCATGTGGCTGTCAACCATTCACTCACTTACTCATTCATTCATAACTGGGAGCCCTTTCTTCAAGTGAAATACTCTGTAGGAGCCAAAAATGAGGAACAAACTCAATGGCACAACTTTGAGCCCCACTTGGCATGCTTTTCCACCTCCAGGCCTCCTGAAGATCCCAACACAGTGTCTTCATTCCATATGGGCAAGGCTTGTGCCTTAGAATTCTTGGTGGCCGTTGCTGGTTCATATTCTCTCTGCCTGACATCAGCAAAGAGCCCTGTGCCCTGGAGGCAGCAAGGGAGGTGAGCTCCGCGGGCGTCTGGCCAATACCAGCCGGATGAAAAATGGAACAAGCTTTGTTCTCCCTTGGGCTGGGGCAGACCACCTCAGTGAGCCGCAGCTTGTCTCCGACTCTGGCCTGCTTGCCCAAATGCTGATGCTGAGATTGTGGTGCCCAGGCCGTTTGGTCCTCCTGATCTGGGTCCAGCCCTTTGTCTGAGGTGTCATAGCTACATGGGGATCAAGGGAAATCAGTCTTGGGTGGGAAGTCATAGTGGGGCCTGTGTGTCTGGGCCAGACCTGAGTGGCCTCATCAGCATGTTGTTTTATTGCTTCCTCCTGAGGTCAGCCTTTCTTGATATTTGCTGTTCTCTTCATCTGAAGACTTGCAAGAGAGATGGGGATGCCGTTAAACCTGGCCCAGGTCTGGGGGGCTGGTGGTGGAGAGGAGTCACCCTCCCAGGCATGGCAGTGCCACCAGAATTTCCCCCAGGTACTATCCAGATATGAGTCAGGCACTGCTTAGGGATGGGACCCCTGGCCAGGCTTCTCAGCTGGATGGTGGGTGGCTGTGGGGAGACTCATTATGCTGGGGTGTCCCCTCTGCAGGAGGGCCAATTTGAAGATGGGTTCTGGATCTGTAGGCTGGCTCTGTTGATGGGGTGGTAACTGATCATTCTTTCCTACCCATTGGGTACATGGGTGTTTATTTCACATATGCACATACACATTTAATACATACTTTCATAGGTATAGTATAATTTCACAAATAAAATAATTGATAAAGAGTTCTTTATTGTTGTCTAGATAGTTATAGGCCTTTAAAATGCCAAGAAGTTTGTGGCCTTAACTCCTTTTAGATGGTCTCGCCGTCCTCATTCCTTCTATCCCTCATTCCTTTGGCAGACACTGCTAGTTGTATACTTAGTATTCATTTTCCATATTTTCTCTAACAGAAACCTGATTTTATTTCAAGTGGCGAAGTTCCCAACTCAAGGACCACATCACCTGTTCCCCTTTCAGGTAGTGCTGACTAAGGAAGCAGGAACAAAAGTCACTGGGTGGGGCTGACTCGGCGGGAAGGCACCTTCTTTAGTGCATTGCCTCTCCCCTTCATCCTGACTCTTTCTGCTTCCTTCCTGGAAAGAAGACTTGGTGGCTGGAACTCAAACCACCATTGTGGAGCACAAGGCAACCTTAAGGGTAGAAGCGACATTGAGGTGGCAGAACAGAAAGATGGGAGAAGTTTGAGATCCTGAGGATTTCAAAGAGCTGCTTTATCACTTCTGGATAGAAGGGACTTCTTTACATAAGAGAAAATAAAAATCTATCTCGTTTAAGCCATGTATGTGTGTTTTCTGTTTGTGGTAGACTGATTACAAAAATGATTGTATCATCTAATTCTTCCTATATAATGCTATGTGACTCTACATTTCCCCTATCAGAGATGAAGTTGGTTTCTTCACCTTTTGAATCTGGACTGGCCTTGTGACTTGCTTTGGCCAACAGAATGTGGCAGAAGTGACTGTGAAATAGCTCCAAGCCTAGGTCTCAAGAGGTCCTGCATGCTACTGCTTGCTTTCTTGGAATCCTGCGGAGATAGTTGGCTGGAGGGTGAGAGGCACATGGCTCAGTCCCCGTTATTGCTCTAACTGACCTAGAGCCAAACGCAGACATGTGAGAGACACCATCCTAGTCCAACCATCTCCCAGCTGACTTATCACTGATACAGAAACAACCCAGCCAAGATCAGCCTACAGCCTGCTGAGACCAGAGGACCTCACGACTAAGCCCAGCCTAGACTACTGACCTGTATAATCTTGAGCTACATAAATGGGATTGTGTTAAGCCTCTAAGTTTTGGGGTGGTTTGTGGCACATAATTAGCTCAATGATGTACTCAAGTCCACCACATTTAACCATCATGAACACAGTAAAACATTTAAGAGGCAGTCACATTTGCCATCTCATGCTCACCACTAAGTTGCCAGGCTCTTTCTTCCCTCCATCTTGTTTTCTTTTTTTTCTTCCTTCCTCCCTTCTTCTTTTCCCCTTCATCTATTCATAGAGTCCCAGAATCTTAGTGCTAGGATGGATATTCTCAATTAGTTTGATTTTCTCAGTCATCTCACCAGAGGGCAAGTCACTTGCACACATGGTCACACCACTGTGTAAGTCTTCTATGCATAGGGACCTGCAACAGAGCCAGGCACAGTGATGGAAGTAAAGGAAATTGGCCTGCTTTCCTGAGAACCTGAAAGGAGAGGCATCTGAGAACTGGAAGGTGCAGCATCCACTCAATGTTTGGCAAAATCGAAGACCCACAGAGATTGGCAGGATGAGCACAGAAGCCAGGTGTGGACGGCAGGGGCAGGGAGGCTTGTCGTGAGCTGCATAAGCCTCTCTATAGTGGACAACTGCTACTTACCTACAACAAACTGGTGCTTTGTAGGCTTGTTAGATTTTCAACAATCTCCTGATTTTTAAATATTGGCAACTAATTTATTTTTTACATGTCATTCATGGAGCATGATGGTACTGGCCAAAGAAAACATACCTCAGGGTCAAATTCAGCCTTTAGGTCCTCAGTGTGTGACCTCTGGGTGGTGAACTCTGAATTAATGCCTGTCTTGCAGGATTGTTTGGAAGATAAAGTGGAAAATGTGTGTAAATCACTTAGCACAGCGCCTGGCTCACCAAGGGGCCACTGATAGGGTCTCTTTCCATCCTGGATTGCAGCCCATGGCAGGCAGGCAGAGGGCGGGGGGATGTTCCTGAGGGGTAGGCTGCTTCTGGGAGCCTTCAAATCATTCCTCAGAGGCAGCTGCCTGTGCATAAGGCTGTAACTGACACTAAGCCAAGAGTGGGGGGCTCCAAGCAAATTCCAGAGACTCAGGCACCCACTCACTCGCTCACTCACACAGGGCACTTGGGGAGCGCTGGTGGGGGTGGGACTGTGTGTGCACAGGTGTGAGTATGTGCACGTGGGCATGCATGTGTGTGCTTGTGTGTAGACTGAATGTTACAAGACTTGTACAAGTTTATTCTACTGGTCGGTGCCAATGTTAACTCTCAAACCTGACTCCAAGGGTCTTGTTGGAAGAGCAGCCCCCTTTCCTGGGCTTCATTCTAGCATTCTTTGGGGAGGCTCTACGACCACCACAGCGACCAGGGAGACCAGAGGTCACTGTTTGGATGGACTGTGGATCATCCTGTCCAGTTGCCACTTCTGCCTTTTCCCAGGGAGTCAGTGATGTGTGGGGGATGGTTGTCGTGGGGGCCAGCAACTCTGAGTGTTGCTCTTGGCTCTGACACTAAACTTGTGATGGCCTCTGCCTCAGTTTACCAACTGACAAATGGGAATGATGATCCAGGCTGCTGACCTTTCAGGGCTGCTGTGAGGAATGGATAGGTTCTGCACAAGGAATGAAGCTGCAAAGGATGCTCCTTAGGTTATGAAGATAAAAAAATTCTTGTCCCTTTCCTCTGCTCTGGCTGGGCCTGGGAAGAACCTCCTCTCTTGGTGCTAAGAATGCTGGGATGATGGACCTGAAGCTGCAGGTGGAGACCCTGGCCATGCAGAGGATCAGGGCTGACCCCTTGCTGGGCAGATCTCAGGCTGGAAGCTGTCCTGGTGCTTGGAACTGCTCACTAAGTACAGGTGACCCAAGGGAATGGCCAAGGGGCTATGGGTGGGGCCTCTGTTGTTTCATATCCAGAGGGGTTTTCTGTGGCCTCATGAGGACTCTGGTGAAGGGTGGGAATGGGGAAATGAGGGCAGTCTAACCCCTGCCTGACCCTGGAACATCACTCACTGGGCCAAACCCAAACTGCGCTTTCACTGATTTAATCTTTACCTTTGCCTTGCCCCAAAGAAGAACCTGAGGAAGGTTATCTGAGCCTAGATTCACCAATGCCAGGCAATTCAGTATGTCCTCGCTGAGGCCTCTCTTCATGGTTTCCCAGCCTGTGAGGGACACACTATGTACTCACTCTTTTGGCAGCTGAGTCATCATCTACATGTTCATTTATTCCACAGAGGCGGCCCTGACACCACCTTTGGTGAGATGGTTGCACTCTCGGGGGACCCTGGGCAGCCTCATTCCTGCATGCACCCTGCTCTACAGGACAGGTCTGGGCCCTTCTGCATGGCCTCAGCTCCCAGCATGGAGCCTGACTTAGGCTGATGGTCCACTCAGTGAAGGGCAGGGGGATGGTGTTACATGGACAATAGGCAAGGACTGCAGAGGAGACTTCACCAGCCTTATTAAAGCTGACCACCAGGCATGAGAGCTGTTTATAACTAATTTGAGTTCAGGTGTAAAGGACTTACTATTTCTCTCAGCCCAGTGGGGTTAAAGCACAAAGAGCAAAACAATTCCCCAAGAGGAGTCTAGGGTAGGGGAATGTCAGACCTCACAGGTCAGGGTGTTGGATGATTTCAGAGAGCAGGACATCTTCAGAGTCCTCAGGCATGAGCACACCTCACCCCGAGCCTTTGCAATAGGAAGAATAGGCGAGGGTGGAAGAACTCCAGAGGTAAGATCAAGGTCCAGTTGTTGCCCTGCTGCCCCAGCGTCCTTGGGCAAGCCATTGAACCTGATTGAGCCTTAGTCTCCCACCTGTAAAATGGACACCATAGCAGTGCCTACCATGTAGGTGGCTGTGAAGATTAAATGAGAAAATATGGGAAGAGCAGCCACAACAGTGCCTAGTGTACAGGACTTTCATTTCTACAAGTATCTATTTCTATCATTCATTTCCACAAGCATTTATCAAGCACAAACTATGCGGTAGGCACTGAGATACAGCTGAAAACAGGGCTTCAATCCTCTGGAGTGCACAGAATTCAGTGTAAGCTACCTATTGCTGCAGCTGCTCTGAGTGTGATAAGAGTTCTGGGAAAGGAATATGATTTTTAAATTGCCAAGTATTAACAATGAGAGTCACAAAACCCAGGCACAGATGGGGAGCAGCCATCCTTCTTCCCTAATGGCCCCTAGTAGCTGGTCAAGAGGAAGGTTCCTTGTGGGAGGTGGGAGGTGGAAGGTGAGAGCCCCATCTGCTGGGGCCACAGGTCCCCTGAATGCAGAGTGAATGCATGTGGCCCAGGGTGGGGTGGGTACATGCTGGCAGGGCAGTTCTGGTTGTGAGGACAGAGATGCAGCCACTGGCTGGAAGAAAGGTGGAGGGGGAATTATTGTGCAGACATGCAGACTGGATTGGGAGCCTACAGGACTCAGGCTGCTGAAGAGCACTGTGTTCACCTTACCCTGTACCCCTGTACACTTTCCCTCTTGGGCTGGGGCTGCTGTCTGTGTCCCTGTTTCCCTTTCTCTGCATAGCACCTGCCCCTTCCCTCTGTGTGCTAGGTCTCCGATGTTGCCTTATAGCCTTGTTCACCCTCATCCCTAGAGCAACAATCCCAGCCCTCAGATCAGACTGGTTGGACCTTTCTTCCGTGGGCTCCAGACCCTGCCTTCAGAGGGCCACCTACCATTCCCACTTGATTGTGTCAAGGCCATCTCCAGCCTAGCAGGACCCCCAACACTTCCTCATTCCCGTCCCCAGCCTTGCTTGCAGGGCAGGTAGGAGATAAATCCAGGAGATGGCCTGCCATTGTCTAAGCTCAACACTCATGCAGTCTTCCCCATGTGAGACCAGGTACCTGTGAAATCTCCTCCTTCCCTGCTCTCAATGAGGGTGGGAGGCTGTGGGCACATGGAGCCCATGGACGTGAGCCTGGCCCTGCCTTAGGGAGCTTGGGGTTTCCCAGGAGAGGCCACCAAGAGGCCCTCGGATAGTGACAGGCATTCTGAGCAGGGCTGGACATTGTGACCTGGGAAGCTAGGCCAGCCTGGGGCCCTGGCAGGGCCATCCACCAGGCCTGTATCCTGATTGGCCCTGCGGTGAGAACAGCTGAGCCAGATCTGATAGGAGTTCCTCTCCCGACTGCTTTGGGTCAATAGGCTCAGGAATGAGGATCTGGGAAGCACTGTTTGGCCTGGTGCTTTTTAAAAGGAAACAATGGGATGCCTGACTGAGTGCTCATACCCTGCCCGCCCACCTGCCTGGGGAATCCCAGGAGCTCTGGGCTTTCCTGTTGGCTTTTATGTTGTCCCAACTGAGCAGCCTTTCTTCCCACCCTTAGGTGAGGTCATATCTCCCTGAAGGCCTTGCCACCCTTGTCCCCACCACCACACCCTGGATCAGAGGTTCTTCTAGGTGGTGCAAAACTGGGCCAGGCTCAGAAATTGCCTGCTTCCCTTCTGGGGCTGGCAGTAGTCCTCAGAGCCGTGGGTACCGTTTGCAAGATGGGCATGTGATTTATGCCCTAACTGAGAGATTTGCTGTCAGTTCAGGGGCATCTACAGGAAGGCGTTTCCTGATGCCCGACTATACTCTCAAGGTTTCTCATCTTGGGGGTGCTGCTATTGTCACGGTTATTAGGAATGCTGCTGCTATTACCTGGCAGTCAAAGCTTTTTTCCCAAGCTTCTCTAAAGAACAGTGAAAAGGCAGTCAGGGTGACATTCATTCATTCATTCCTTAGAAAATATTTTTTGATTACCTACCATGTGTCAGGCACTGTGCTGGGCCCGAGACACTGCAGATCCAAGACTAAGGATAAGCCCTCCCACTCCAGCCCTGCTCTGTGGTCAGACAGTAGTGCCCACATGGGGGTGAGCAAGTCTGCAGGTCTATGGGGCACCTCTGAAGGCTGACTCCCTGGAAGAAAACAGGACAGCCAAAGGACAGAGGTCAGGACCCTCCCATGTCAGTCCAGAGGGAGGCAACGGGCGTCGGCCCAGCCCTCCCCCTGCCCATTCCCTGAAATGGACCTAACTTCATGCCTCTTGACTTCTCACCCACCATGCCTGCTTCCTCTTGAGTATGTAAAGATGTGTGTCCTGCACACTTGGCCCTTCCACATCTAGCTGGTTTGCTAGTTCAAATACTCTTTAAGTCTGCATAGGTCACCAGCTGGGTGTCTTCTGTTGGGCTAACAACAGGATGTCAGCCAGTCCCAAATGGAGCTGTTTTTCTTTCTCTACAAACCAATTTCCCTTTCTGTTTGGCTAAATACATATACTGCAAATTCACTGAATCATTCATTCATTCCTCATGTCTTTGTTGAGCCAGGCACAGTACCCGGCGCGGGAGTCAGCAGGCAACACAACAGACAGAGTTCCTGCTTTCAGGGAATTCACATTCAGGTGTGTGAGTAGGGGTAGTGTTAGGAAAGATGAGATCCAGATAAATTTGTGTGCGATGTGCCAGGTGGTACAGACTGATGAGTAAGAAGAAGGAAGCCGGAGCACCAGGCCCTTGATGCTCAAGATGGGTACCTCTGAGCACCCCTGACTTCCTCCCTGGGCCTCAAAGCTTCCAGGTCTGGCTGCCTTCCCCAAGGAAGCAGGGACCTCTTCTACTCCCTCCAGTCTTCTCTAGTGCATGAGGTCCGTGCCAGTCCCAGCATAGAGCTCTGCAGTCTGCTGCTCCCCTGGAGGTCTGGGGCCTGGTCCCTGGGCCTCCGCCCTGGCCCTCCCCTTGCTGGGCGTGGACCCTCGCTTTTAGTCACAGCCAACCTTTCCTCAACTCACAAAACATTCTCTTGCTCTGTGCCATTTTGTACATGATTCTCTCCACATGAACTGTCATTCCTCCACTTTCTCCTTTAGTAACTGAGTTAAGCCCTCTGAACCTCAGTTTCCTCATCTGTAAAATAGGGGTAATTGTGGAGATTCAATGATGACTGTGTATAAAATACCTGCATAGCTTATTCCCCATGGAAGGGGCTTGATAAATGTTAGTCTCCTCTGACTTTTCTCTGTGAGTGATAGGAAGCCATGGCAGGCTAAAGAGGGAGTGGCATCATCTAAACTGTGTGGAGAAGGTTTTGAGAGCAGAGAGGCTACCGGTGAACAGACCTGCTCAAAGGGCTATAGTTCAGGGAGGCAGTGAGCAGACCCCATGGCAGGGAGCTGATGATGGGAAGGGTGGTGTAAGCCTCAGGCTTGGTGATCCTGATGGAGAGAAGGCTAAGAGCGGGAGAAGAACAGGCAGACAATACCACTGACTATCCACACGGGGCACTGAGGTGGGGCTGGGGCTGAGCAGCAGTGCATTGCAGTCTGGGCAGGAGCAAGGCTGCTGGCAAGTCTGGAGGGGCAGAAGGGGTGCATCTAGTGGAGGGTCTGGCAGGCAGCGAAGAACTTGGGTCAGGGCTCAGGAGAAAGGTCAGGGCTGTTTAGGGAGATTTAAAGTCTGGTTTGGGCAACATTGTGCCTCTGGACTGGAGGCCGATCCATCAGACAGAGCTGTGTCCTAAGAGAGCAAAAACCTTCTGTCTCTGTTGTGAGAGAGTGTGGACAGGGTGGTGAGACTGGGAAGAACCCCTGGTTCGGACATTGAAGCTTTCGCCCCACAGGACCCCGGCCTGACCTGACAGAGCCAAAGCCTCAGGAGTGGGACAGATTCAGGGGATACTTGGCTCAGGGAGCTCAGATCTGTAGAGCAGGTGGGATGTAAACACATGGTTACCATGACAACATGGATGCAATGATGGGGGTGCCCAAAAGGGGGAGGGTCAGGGGGGTATTTTAGAGAGCTGATGCCTAAGTCTTGTCACCTGTGCCATTTTTTGGAACTTCCTACACCATTATTTATACAATATTTTTCTTTAGATTAATTCACTAAGAAAACCCACTTTATTTTAAAAGGAAACCATATCAGTACTATAAACAGAAAACCATATCATCTGCCATTTGCAAAAGCAAATACAAACAAAAAAAGGCTATTAAATTCTCTCTAGATGCTGCTGCCTGCAGGATGGCTCCAAGCTCAAAGCCTGCCCTGTCTTTGTTAAAAAGAGAGATTATTAATGAGTGTTAGAAAGATGTTCAAGCTTGCTATCATCAAACTCCTCCATATAATTAGCAGTTGTTGAAAAAATATTATTTAAATGGGGATAACTTTCTTCTGGTGGAGGGGGCGTTATTTAACAGAAGTGCCAGCCTCCTACTGGGGCAGAAATGTCTCAGAGGGTGAATTGAAATTTGCCTGCCTCTGTGTGAGTGTGTGTCAGTGTACACTGGTGTGTGAATGTGCATGTGACAAAGTGGATGTGCATGGATGTGTGAGTGTGTTAATGACTGTGTGTGGAGGCGCAGGGTCCCAGAGAGGGATTTCTGGCAGCGTTGCCTGGCATGGTGAGAGGATGTGGCTCCTTTTTGGGACACTGCAGTAACAGGTTTTGTGGGTTGTGGCTGAGGGTAAGTTAAGGTGCAGGCCTAGGCCCTGAAATCCTGAAGTCCCAGGGAAACCCACTCTTTGCTGGAGACCTGGGGACGCTGGGCCTGGCCAGCTGCTGTGCTGACCCAATGTGGCCTCGTGGGCTGGAGGCTGAGGGAACCTGGTGAGGAGATGTATGGAAAGGACCCCTCCCACCCTCCACTTTCCTCACCCGGGGTCCATGAACCCAGCCCCAGGCCAGGTTCCCCAGGCCTCCAGCAAAGTGCAAGTTTTGCCTGGGCCAGTGGGCTTTGCAAGGTGGAGGAAGTGCCAGGCTTGGGGAGGCAGTTCTGTCAACTATGTCCAGGCTCCTGTGGGGACAGGTGTATGTGTGCAACTGTGAGTGTGCATCCAAGCATGAGTTTGGGAGTGTATGCCTGCGTGTGTGCATGCATGTGTGTGCCCGCACACACACGTGTATGCTCTTGTATGCACAAGGCCATATGAACCAGGTCAGACAGTGGAGCCCCTTGGGTAGAGCGAGCTTTCTTGCTAGAGAAGCTTTCCCATTCACCTGCCTCTCTCTGGCCACACCCAGAGGCTGTGTGACCTGCCTAAGGTCACATGGTACAGATTTCATGTCTTTTCACAGGAAGTTCATTTGAAATTTTCTGGAATTTCAGGAATTTGGGTGGTTGTCTTTGAGGCAGAAGGAGCAAATAAGATAGGAAAATTAACTGGAGACAGGGATATTCCATGAGAGTGACAGCTTCCCGGGGGGTAGGGTGGCAGGGTGGGCGATGATGGGGGGAGGCTCCTTCCCACACCAAGCTCAGGAGAAGCTGTAGACAGTTTGGGTGATTCTGAACTCCTACAGGACGAGAACCTAACCCGATCCTTCCAGAGCTTTAGTTTCTGTTCAATGAGGCCAAGTGGAAGTACCTTCCCTGAAGCCTGTGGGGATTTGATGAAACAAGCATGAGGTGACTTAGCATAGTGCCTGACAGTGAGTGACAGAACCCAGAGAGGTTAAGAAGCCTGGCCAGGGTCACACTGCCCTGCAGTGAGAGCTGGACTTCAATGTCAGCGCATCCCAGCTCCTTGGCACTGCCCGCTGCTCCCTCCTTGTGTCTCTCATGGCACTGCTGGGGGCAGGGATTCATTCCCAGAGGCACTCGTGGACTTCCCACAGCCACCTACTCCTGCTCTGTCCCCTGCTGCTGCGACAGACAGTCCTGAACCTGCAGAGAAGGCCATGTGGTATCCTGCGACTCCAACCAAGGCAGGCTCATCCCCACTGGCCTTAGGAGAGCCTAACCCCGAACGGGCCAGTGCACAGAGGCCTTCTGTGGTGAAACCTGTCCAGCTGAGCTTTCTCTGGTTTGGGGTCCACTTGTGAGGAGAATGGGCTCTTGGTAGCCATCAGATGCTCTGGGCAGTTGGGGAGGCTGCTCAGCCTATAGCCACCAGGCCACCAGCACCTGTTCTCCACCAAGTCTTGATGGCTCTCTTTCCAAAAGATCTCACCGGTTGCAGTGGTATGGCTCTTGGCCTGAATCATGGGCTTGGCCTTCCCATCCTTGCCTAGGTGGTCTTTCTCAGGCTGGAAGCCACCAGTGGTCCCCATTGCCTGCCTGCAGGATGAAGTTCAGGCTCCACGGCATTCTCTGATGGCTTTGAGCCTCTTTCTTCCTGCTCCCTTGAACTTTATGCTCCTGAGAACTTTTTGGCCTTTGCTATACTCCAGGATATTCACTCCACTGTGCCCTTCACAAGATTTTCCCACTGCCCCAGATGCCCTTCTCCCTGTCACCCAGGCCAACTCTTCCTTCCCTCTCAAGGCACAGCTTATCTGCAATCTCTGCTCTGAAATCCGTTTCTGAAGCCTTATGGCAGCCCTGACACCCCCATGCCCAGACACTTCCGGGCAGAAGTTCATGGAGACTTTGAAGCTCCCAGTCCCTGGTGGCTGTTTCCTTGGACAGCCACAACACACGGTGAGTGCCCGGTGATAGTGTGCAGGCTGAGTGAGCAGCTCACAGATTGGCACAGGAGTAGGGTGGCATGCGGGCCTGGTATGACCCCTCTATTGGGCTCAGCCCGTTAGTGCTTGTTCTTACCTCTGTGGTACCTAGCCAGGCCAACCTGGGAGCCTCTCTTCTGTCTGCTCTTACACAAAGCCTTTCAAGAATTCACCATCCCTTGGAAAATAGAGAATTCCATTAAACACAAAAGACAATAAAACTGGGCAGGAGCAGCTGTAGGAGCTGTGTTATACAAAGAATGCCAGAGAGCACATCCCCCTGGAACCTCCCGTCCACCTGTGTCCTGGGTTGCCCTGGCTGGGTTCACACTGAAAGAGGAAGCAGACCTCTAGCAGGGATGTGCTGGGTCAGTGAAGGGGGTACCTGGGGGCTGCAGACCTGCCCCCACCCATCACTGCCACTAAAGCCAGGGCTCCAACTCTACCATGAAGACCTCACCTTGTCCTGGCACTTGTGCCAGAATCTAGCTACCCCTGGTACCAGGACTTGAAAAAGGGCCCTGGTTTCTCCCCTTCTCTATCGTTACTGTGGAGGGGGTTGGGCTCAGGATGGGGTGGGCTAGGGGCCTGGGCTTGAGGGGTCCTCTCTGCGCAAGCTGGGGTGGAGCACAGGCTTCCAGGCAAGTTCACCCAGACCTCCCTGCATCTGGGCCAGTGGGGTGAGGTCCTGACCATAATAACCAAGGCCATTATTTGATTCTGTCCTTCTTCTTAGAACATTCGTCCAAGATCTTCTCTGTTGGTTCCTCTTGCTCATGGTTTAACTCTCCACTCAGGTGGCTTCTTCCCTGGAAAGCTCCCCTCTGGCCTCTTGATGTGCCTTCAGACCAGAGGCTGGAGCCCAGGCAGCCACAAGCTACACCTGGCCTACAGACTTGCTCTGTTTGCCCAGCATTGTGTCTCAGAAACACTTGACTTAGTGTGAATATTTTACAATTTTATGGCTTCTCTTGGAAAATTAGGTGATGAGATAATGCTGGGTCTACATTTCCATACAGTGGCAGTGGTGGGGCCTGTGCCCAAGCCGTGCCCTCTACAAAGGACAGGGTCTCTGCTAACATGTCTGTAGGACCAGTTGGACCCTATCTACATTACAGCTTGCCACTTCAGGGTCCAGAATGTAAATTCCTCTGGGGAAGGGCTTGGTGTCTTATTCATCCCTTTACCCTGTGTCAAGCACAAGCTTGACAGGACAAAGGGGACACCCAACGTTTGCAGGGTGTGTCTGAAGGAGGCATGCGAAACAGGGGAAGAGATTGTTTTTAAGAGAAGGGGAGTTTGGGCTTAAAGTTGAAAGAGTGTCCATCTAGGAAATAGGGCCATCTGGGAAAGTGCCTTCCAAGGAGGAGGAACAGCCTGGGCAGAGGCTCAGAGGTAGGAGAGGGCAGGCACCTTAGGGCAGCTGGACGTGGCAAGGTCTGAGAGCAGTTCAGGCATCTGTGGGGACAATGGTGGATACAGCTGGAAAACCTGAGCTGAATCTTCAAGGGTAAGTGGTTATTTATGAGGAGCTAGATGAGCCTCAGGAGAAAATTCCATGGGGAGAAGTCATGGTGTGTAAACACAGGGAGTACAGAAGGGTGTCCCGCATGTTTGTGCATGACACTGAGTTCACTGTGACAAACCACGGGGTGTGTATCAGGGAGGGGGTTGTTGATGTAGGGAGATGAACCTGATGGGAGAGGTGAGTCAGACCTGGATAAAGAGGGAATTATCACAGACCTACTGAGGATTCCCCCTATCCCCCTGCTCTCCGTCTCTTTCTCTTTTCCCTGAATGCAATGGGAGTGATGTAGGTGGATTTTTGTGTTAGAAAGACTGTTTTGGTAAACCAACAACTGCAGTTATCAGTTTTAACACATACTTCTCAGAAACTGATAGATCAAATAGACCAAAATGATACAGAAGAATTAATAGAAACAATTAAGAAACTCAAATTTATATAGGTAAAATAATGTAAAGTTTATTGAAGCATGCATGGAGAATTTACAAAATGAGCAAGATTTTTTAAAAAATATTTTTTATTGTTATTCTATTATAGTTGTCCCAATTTTCCCTCCCTTTCTCCCCCCCCATCCCATCCCCTACTCCCACAGTCAATTCCACACAGTTGTCCATGTCTGTTGGTCATTCTTACATGCTCTTGAATCAGTCCCTTCCCCTTCTTTCCACTATTATCCTCCTTCTTCCTCCCCTCTGGTCCCTGACAGTCTGTTCCATGATTCCACGCCCATGGTTCTGTTTCTTTAAAAATATTTTATTTATTTTTAGAGAGAGGGTAAGGGAGAGAGAAAGAGAGGGAGAGAAACATCAGTGTGTGGTTGCTTCTCACACATTCCTTACTGGGTACCTGACCCACAACCCAGGCATGTGCCTTGACTGGGAATCGAACCAGCAACCTTTGGTTCACAGGCCTGTGCTCAATCCACTGAGCTACACCAACCAGCGCTTTGCTTGTGGTTCTATTTTGTTCATTAGTTTATTTTGTTCATTAGAGTCCTCTTACATGTAGGATCATATGGCATTTGTTTTTCACTGACTGGCTTATTTCTTTTCTTTTTTTTTTAAATTCTTTATTTTATTGATTATGCTATTACAGTTGGTCCATTTTCCCCCTTCACTCCCCACCACCCTGCCCATCCCCTCCCACCCTCATTCCCCCCTTTAGTTCATGTCCATGTGTCATAAGTTCTCTAGTGTCTACATGTCCCATACTATTCCTACCCTCCCCCTGTCTATTTTCTACCTACTGTCTATGCTACTTATTCTCTATATCTTTTCCCCCTCCCTCCTCCTCCCACTTCCCTGTTGCTAACCCTCCATCTGATGACTTTTTTTTTACTGTTCATATTTTTAATCTTCTTTTTCTTAGGTAAGTCCCTTTAACATTTCATATAATAAGGGCTTGGTGATGATGAACTCTTTTAACTTGGCCTTGTCTGAAAAGCACTTTATCTGCCCTTCCATTCTAAATGAAAGCTTTGCTGGATAGAGCAATCTGGGCTGTAGGTCCTTGCCTTTCAGGACTTGGAATACTTCTTGCCAGCCCCTTCTTGCCTGTAAGGTCTCTTTTGAGAAATCAGCTGACAGTCAGATGGGAACTCCTTTGTAGGTTACTGTCTTCTTGTCTCTTGCTGCTTCTAGGATTCTCTCCTTTATTTTCACCTTGGCTAATGTAATTATGATGTGCCTTGGTGTGTTCCTCCTTGGGTCCAACCTCTTTGGGACTCTCTGAGCTTCCTGGACTTCCTGAAAGTCTATTTCCCTTGCCAGATTGGGGAAGTTTTCCTTTAATATGTGTTTAAATAAGTTCTCAATTTGTTGCTCTTCCTCTTCCCCTTCTGGTACCCCTATAATTCGGA
>PVIA01016255.1:0-19217 GCA_004024845.1 Tonatia bakeri | reverse complement strand
ATCTGCAGGTTCTGAGGCCTGTTCCCGCTTGGGTCCCCCGGCCGTCGGTCCCCATGTTGGGTACCTTCCCAGTGTCATCTCGGTCACACAAACAGGTGTGGTTGAGAGGTCGTACTGTGTACACAGGAAGACACCTGCTCCAGCTTTGTGTCTTGGAAGTGATTTTTCTTTGAACAGAAGGAGCGAAGGAGAAGGGACCGGAACACTGCACCAGCCCATGTCCCGGCCCTTTCTGTCGCTCAGGAAAGCCCTAGGGGTTGGGGGACCCGGAGCCAGGAAGCAGGCAGGCCATCGAAATCCATGCTTCTTATACATCACGGCCTCACGGTAGTTCATAAAACCAAGAGCGGGCTTGAAAGGAATGCTTGTTTTCTGCACACAAGCAGAGACAGCAAAAGACAGCCACAAACCACTGAAAAAGAATTTCACGTAATGGCGCTTGACTCACAAAGGATGACAAGGCACAGTGGCAAATGCCAATCCCGTTGCACGACCCAGGTACGCGTCCCCCAGGGCGGTGAGTCCACACGCGGGACGCAGAGCAATGGGCTGGTCAAGACCGATCCAAGTCACGGAATCGAGGCGTTAAGGGACACGTGGTAAAGCATTGCCCCTGGGTCCAAGAGTGGCCGTAGCCACTCACCAAAAGTGCAGGAAATAAGAATGATTCCATGCACACCGGCTCAGGGGACTGAAACACACTTCAGTGAATGCCAAAGTTGGTCTATGTCACGGTCCTCAAGAAGTGGGTACCTAGGTCACGGAAGAAATTTACAGGAAACACGACTTTGTGCTGGAAGTTATTTAAGGATGGGGGCCTCTGGTTTGTGGGGTGAAGTTTCGGGATCCTGGCCTGTATCCCATATAACGTGACGTCCCCAGACCTTGTGAGGTTGTGTCCCTCTTCCCAGATTGCCTTTGTCGGAGACGGGAAGTGTGACCAGTGCCCACAAACGTGGCGTGGGCACGTTGGAGTCGTTCACAGCTAGGTTTTTCCCCAGTCTGTTCTGCGTGTGGCCGACTCGGCGGGGTGGGCCGGGTCTGCGCTGACCGCCTCTCCGAAGACCGCCTCTTCGGAGGCAGGGTGGCTACAGACAGCAGGGCGGAGACTCAGTAAGGAAAAGGGCGGCGTGTGAATCCCGAGGAGTCCCCAGGACCCCGGCTTCCGGTGCAGGTCTGCACATTTCCCGGGCTCGGCCACACGGCCTCCGGATTTCTGCGAGATGCTTCCCTGTCCAGATACACAAAGGCATGAGTCTTTGGGAGAACGTCTTCCCGTGGGACGTCTTCCTTGCGGAAAATGAGAAGAAAAGCTCACGCCCTTCCTTCCGTTTCCATCCTGGGCGCCGTGAGTCTGCTTGGTGCGTGTGCGGCCAGAGAAACATTGCGACAGAAAACACGGCGGGGCGTAGAACCTGAAACCAAAGGCAGGCGATTCTGTCGGTGGGTAGCACCAAGCTGGCATGGAAGGCTTGGTTTTCCCTTTTTATGTGTTGCTGTTGTTCTTGTTTTCGCAGTGGAAACAGCTGTTCTGACAGGCCCGCAGTGCTAGGAATGAGAAAGCTCGCCCGATTTGTCCTGCTGGACCTTGAAATCGAACACCCAATTTGCTCTGGCCATTAGGTCAGTCTTGATTTGGTCTGGCCATTAAGACAAGCTTCAACAGGTCTGAGTGATTTTTTTAAAGCTTTTAAAGTCGCCAGGCGCCATCACGTAGGGAAAATTTTGATTTCAAGACTGTATAGGAAGGATAAGAAAGGCACGTGACAGCTTCCTCCCCGGAAATGAAAGTATGGACGCCTACATGAAGAATTCAATTTAAAAATATTTATGGCTACCGTGGCTGGCGTAGCTCAGTGGATTGAGCACGGGCTGCCAACCAGGCATCGCAGGTTCGATTCCCTGTCAGGGCACATGCCTGGGTTGCAGGCCACGGCCCCCAGCAATTACACACTGATGTTTCTCTCTCTCTCTCTCTCCCTCTCTAATAGTAAATAAATAAAATCTTTAAAAACATATTTATGGCTACTGTGGCTGGGTGGCACGATTGTTTGGAGTGTCATCCTATATGCCAAAAGGTTGCGGGTTCAATCCCTGGTCAGGGCACCTACGTGGGTAGTGGGTTCGATCCCCGGTCAAGTGCATGCGGGAGGCAGCCAGTGGATGTCTCGCCCTCACGTGGGCGCCTCTGTCGGAGTCTGTCTTTCTCCCTCCCTCCCTGCCTCCCCTCCACCTCTTCCTGCCTCCTGTCCTCTCTCTCTAATATCCACAAACAGAGGGTTGACCAGCCCTCTGATGTCGTGGGACGCCCCACCCCAGATGGGTGCATTGCCTCCCTCTGTGTCGTCCTTTAAAATAAATCTAGAAACAAGAATAGGAGTGAGTTCGTCCACAGTTGCATCACGCCGTAAGCAGTGAAGGCGTTGACTCGAAGTAGGCTGGCATTTGGGAAGGTGGGGCTGCTGTCTAGGACGCCGCCGCCCCTCTCACTGGTGAAGTGTGGTACCCGCACCGCACACAGAAAGGCTGAACACCCTGATACTCCTCGCTCCTCCAGCAGGCATCGCAGTGGACACAGCATTCCGCCTCTGGCAGCCCAGGGGCGCTTATGCCCTGCGTCCCAACGGCACGGTCCAGATCGCCACAGCTACTCGGAGCAGGAGAGTGAGACAGGCGTGCGCCCAAAATATCGAATGACGTGCATTGTGGGATTGGGCACACTTTTCTCAACCACGGGTTAAAGGGCAGTGACAAAATAAAGGATAAGAAAGCATGAAGAGTTGTTAACGCAAAAATATCGTAAAGAGACATTTGGCGTCACAAACGTTCCAAGGTAACGTTGTCACCAGAATCGTACACACGCTCGATGCCTGTAGCGGGGGAGGGGGATTGTTCCAGAGGCCAAGGGTGGAGAGAGGAGGGGGATTCTCACGCAAATGTGGTTTATTCCAGAAGCCCTTTAGCCATTGACTCAGCCTCCGAAGTTTAGGGCTGACCACGGACGGCAGGACAGTTGGCACTTGGTGGGCCAACCCTAGTGGCGACTAAATTCTGCAATGTGAGCTCAATGATACCACACCTATTAAATAAGTTTTTAATTTCTATTTGTTGATGAGAGAGAGACAGACAGACAGACAGATTTGTTGTCCCACTTACTGATGCATTCGCGGGTTGATTCTTGTATGTGCCCTGACCGGGGATCGAACTCACAACCTTGGCCTATCGTCCTGGGATGATGCTCTAACCAACTGAGCTACGTCGCCTGGGCCATTAAACACTTTTGAAAGGTCAGAGTGGTGGAGAGAGGATGTGGTCAAACTCCTTGTCCTCAGTGTGTTTGTTATAAATAAATAGTATGTTTTCTCCCTGCAGGGCTGATGTGCAAACCCTCGCTCTATGAGCTGCCTTTCAGCCGATCTGCACCTGTAGGAAACACTGCAGAGCGCACAGTGTGTCTCTCTTCCAAGGCCTTCACGTCTTCTGCTCACACGTGCACCAGGACAGCAGTCACTGTGACCGCGTCCTTGTACACAGCTGTCGTGCCTTTGCAGACACGTGTCTGTCCCAACATGAAGGACCCCGACCTAGGTCTCCAGCCCACCTTTCTCCGACTCCATTCACGTTGCCGTTGATGGGGTCAGCTTTTTCCAGGCGGGCTTACAGAATCAGCCTGCCGCCATGTTCACGCACCAGGTGAGGGTCAACCAACAGAGCTAGACAGTCCTATCTTCAATGCCAGGGTTTCGAACACGACAGTGTCTAGGTCAAGGCCAGCCGCCCTGGAGCCACGCAGTCAGCCAGCGACGAGAGCATTGCCCATCTTCCACGTGGTGAAACAAACAAAAGGAGAACCTTTGTTGACACAGGAGGACGGTAGGAAATTTAAATCCCCAGCATCCACAGATACTGTTTTACTGGCTCACAGCCACGCCCACGTCTTCCCTGTACAGTCTGGAAATACCGTCCCACTTCAGGCTGCCCTGTGAGAGTCCCGAATTTGCACCCTAAACCGCCAGCCCCCAAAGGCTAATCCCGCCTCCCCCTGTGCCTTTGTGGGACACGGCCCCTCCGTCCGGGGAAAGGGGGCTCCTGGAAAGGGTGGTTTCTCTGCGCCTGACCTGCAAAAAGAAACTGAAAGAGGGAGGCAGATCAGTTTGGCAGCGCTGACGAACACGGGTTTTCAAAGGCCCACCTGGGGAGAATGTTCTGGAATTCCCTACGTTCTAAAGAAGAATGAGACGCAGTGGTCCGTACCAGAGTGTCCCGTGGACCTGCGGAAGGTGAGGGAGACGGGGATCCCCCCGAGCTGTGTGCCCCCAAGGGAGGCTTCCTGCAGGCTGACGCAGCACCGGGCCACTTCTTTCTGACTCCCTCTCTGCCCGTGGCTGCTCTCCCCTGGCTCAGCGTCCTCCCGTCCCAGCTGTGTCTGCAGCATAGTGTCCTCTGTGATCTCAGAACCGCGCTCAGACCCCGAGATCCGTGTGCTGGCGGACCAGGCGGCGGGGGCTGGGAAGACACCTGTGTCAGGGGTGAGGGTGTGGGGCGGAGCGTGAGAACACACCCCGAGGTAGAGAGGACCCCCCGAGGTCGCATCAGGGGCTCACCCTCCAGGCCTGGTGCGCGGAACCAGGGTCTGCCTCTCAAAACGGGCCCCTTGGGGGCCCTGATGATGTTTAACGTAGTTATTTTCAAGGCATGTAAGACGCCGGCGAAACCACGTACGCACGTTAGAGCTGCCTGGAGGAACCGAGGGGACCCAGCCCAGGAAGGGCGCTATCGTCCCAGAAAACTGTTGTTTGGTAGGAATTCCACGCGACAGGCAGGGAGCCGCCTAGCCGGGTCCATCGATCCAGGCCCCTGTGTGTCGCGTGGGGGCCGCAGATGCCTCCGCACACACGCGTTTTCCAAACCTCTGCGATTCCGTCTCCACGGGAATCACCGTCCTGCCCCCTGAAGCTCTGGACCACAGCGCCCTCCTCCTTCGCTCCAGACAACCTGTCCCCGGTGTCATGATCCTAGGGCTCCCCGTACGCACACACGTAACCGATGTGGCCATTTTCTCCTGCTCCCCTGTCTCGTGTTCACGTGGTTATCGATCCTGCCAGGAGAACTTAGCCGGGCAGAAGGGAAACTAACGTTTGCGTCCTCAGAATGGTCAGCAGGACGGTCCTTGCATCCCCGGGGGACACCCGAGGGTTGTGACAAGGGGAAGGCGTGACATTTATGTCTGAAAGAATGGGTCTGGCGGCCTCTCTGCCGTCCCTCCTGCACGCTCCAGACTTCCTGTGGTTTGTGGAGTGTGAGTTGGGGCATCTGCAGCCGGCAGGTGAGACGCAGAAGGTACTGAGATGAACCCCCAAAGCTGAGTGAGTAGCTGGGGTTTGGAAACCCTGTGAATCCTCTGTGGGTGGTCATGGGCCATCACAATAGGATACTAGACGGACCCTTTTCCCTCTAATGGGTGCCGGTCATAACACAAGGGGACCTGCAAAGGCAGAGGGATCTAGGGGCACCCTGATGGCCGGCTCTGGGGGTGCACCCAGTTGTGATATAAAGAAGAAAATGTTTTGGTACAATGCTCGCCCAAGATCTTTGCAGCTACGAACTTTCGTCTGCCCTGTTCTCTGAGCGATTAAAAACGCTGGGAACACGGACGCCTGAATCGCTCTCCAAATATATATATTCGGAGGCAGGAAGCAGCGAGGAAAATAATAGTGTTTTTGGAAAGTGCCAAGCGGATGCGGAAGATCATCTCATTGTAGATAAAATAATTAAACTAGTGCTGTGCCGTCTCTAATTGCTTCACGCTTAAAATTGGATGTGCTCGGGTTAACATGCCTCTGCGTCTAATTGAATTTTCACGGTTCCTTTCTGTTCGGAGACCACGTTCTGCGGAGAGGCGGTGAGGGCAGCGTGATTATGGCAGGGCTGCACGAAGTTCCCCCGTCAAAGCATGGGCAGTCACACGGCGGTCTCCTGGTCTTCCTCCCCGTGGAGCTGCCCCCGGTGTCACACGGACCTGCGATGCGGCTGGCTCGCCCCGTCTGTGTTTGTGAGTTAACTTGGAGCGACCGTGTGCGATAGACCTGAAGTCACAACTTTATCTCACATGTGGACCCAAGGTGTGCTTTTCCAAAGAAGGACATTTCTAACGTGACTCTGTATCGTGTTCCGGCTTTGGCTTGGCTTCATCTACCATACTTGGTTTCCTTTTCTCATAAATGGCTTTTTTCCCCCGTTCCAGACTTTGAAGGGGACCCACTGTTCTAGCAAAGGAACTGTATAGCTGTCGTCACGTTAGGACAGCTGGAGAAAACCTGCCCCTGAAGTCTCAACAACAGCATAAAAAAAATCACAATTAGCGATCTCACCCTATTTTCAACAACAGCAATTAAAATGTTTTTCACGGAAAATTTTCGTGGGACCCCAGGTGACCTGATTTTTGTAACAGCGATGGATTAAACGAGAAAGGCAACAGATAAAAACCAAAAGCTAAATTACGATGGCCTAACAAGCATTACTTGATTTTCATTTGTTCTTTCTGATTTACTCTCGGCAAACAGTTGGCTCGCAAGGGTCTTTGGAAAATAACTCATTCTGTTGTTAAGGATGGGTCAGCGCTCAACAGGGGCGTGTGGTCAAGCTTTGGGAACAGATGCTATATTTATTTCCTCGTGCTGTCCATCCGAGGGCCTGGATCGGAGGCAGGAAACAGTGTGCAGTGTGGGTTCCTCGTTTCCGTGCCTCAGGAGTGAGAGGCCTGGCTCGGCCGGATTCTTGATCCGGGTCTCGAAAAGCTGCAGTCAGCCTAGTGCCCCGGCTGTCTTCTCCTCTGGAGGTTGAAATGCGAAAAGCTCATTTCCCAAGTCACTCGCGCTCTCAGCAAAATTCACCTCACCCCGGGCATACGACTGAAGGTCCCGCATGTTGGCAACCTGGTGACGAGAGGCTCCCGTGGGTCCCAGCGGCCGGCCACGGCTCCTGCAGGCCTCCCGCGGTCGCTCACCCCGTGGGCATCTCCTGCTAGGCCGTCGACCTCACCAGGCGTGCAGGGAGGGGCTCGGGGCTCGGAGCTCGGTCAGGGCTCAGGGCACGGCAGGGCTTTCCTTGGATCAGCTGAAGCCCACCCAGGAAAATCTTCTGTTTAAGCAAATTCAGAACCAACAGATCTGGGATACTCAGGACGCCCGAGGAACAACTTTTATCAAGGCCGTGCCGTGGCTAGCAGGAAATCCCACGGCCTGCCCTGATTTAAAGGGAGTGGGTTTCCTAGGGCGTGACTAGTCGGGGGTGGGAGCATGGGGCACCCTCGTGACGGCCACTGCAGACGGAGTGGCATTCCCGAAGACGGAAATGCCGGGGTCCGAGAAGTGAGGAACAATCACGTGGCAATGACTCACCAGCACACCCCAGCACGCATAGACGCACACACACTCGGGTAGACGAGGAACCAACCTCGTGCGGGGATTGAGTTCCAGGCCAGCACGAACTTTCTGAGCTGCAGAGGCCAGTGAAACTCTCTGGGCCTTGGACGTGGCATTGGTGCCCTGCAGCTTTGGGGAGCGTAGCTGCGGGCCCAGCCATCTCTCGCCTCCTCCGCTGTCCGATTTCCACGACAGACGCGGAGGTCACTGGCTGGGGAGAGCAATGACGGTGTTGATGATGGCCTCTGTGAGAGCCACTAGCCACCGGCAACCCTGACCACGTGGGACGTGGCCACGTGAGCTGCACCTGTGTCCTGAGTGTGGAACACACGTTGGATTTCAAAGCCGTGCAATCACCAAAGCAACAACCACAAAAAAGGATACGGGAGAGGTGATCAATATTTCGTATTGATCGCAATTGGTCACGTGTCGGCAGGACAGAATTGGGACCATAGCAAATATGTCACTAAAATACATTTCACCTGCTTGGCCTTACTTATTTCACACAGTTTTTGGAAAATCTGGAGTTCCACAGGTGGCCAGCCTTCTGTTTCTACTAGAAGACCCTGATGCAGACAATTGCTTTCTACCGATGTACACGGACTTGCTGGATATTTTTGGGGGGGGGGGTGAGAAAGGAGTGCTGTGGAATAAACCTAAAATTATCTCCACATGACTCAAAAGGTCCTCAATGTGTACTTTTGTATTTCAACTGATTTCTGTTTCCAGTATATGGAAACTTTTCGACAGATCAATGATAGCAATAGTGACGATTCATTTGAGTATTAATAAATTGCACAAAAAACATTATATTCGCATCTGAAAATGCAGCTAAGCCCTACAGGAAAAAAAGCACCTCACCATACTTACCCAAAAAGTTTGTTATGAACATTCCGTGAAATGCTACATGTCAATGACTTAGAACTCCTTTCACACGTTAAGCGCTGCGTATTTTATTATTTTTAGCGTTGCCACACAGACATTTGGAGGAGTGAGGATGCTCAGAAATAGTTTCTACAACGTTTAAGTGTTCCTGTGGACGGTGCTAGGAGCATCTGCATTGCTAGAATTGACCGCTGGGACCTGGCTATTTGCACTGGAAATGGCATCAGAATATTGCAATGCCTCCGTGTGGTGCCCGGGGGGGTGGGGGGCACTGGAAACAGTGGGGGGCTGCTGTGTAGCGTGCATGACTGTCTAACCCCTGTGTTACCCCTGAAACCTACACAGAAGCATATTGAACGCAGAAAAAACGTTACTGAGGTCAACCAGCAATGGGGTCCCTGAGCAATGGATTCACATTTGTGACCTAGATACCTGTATTTGGGACAGGTGAGGAGTGCATTCAAAAAAAAAAAAAGAAAGAAAGAAAAGAAAAGAAACATAAATTAGGCAATACGATGTCTGCGGCTGCAACGTTCTTACCCATTGCTCAGCTCTAGACCTGTAAGTATTTTTTTCCTAAAATATGGATGTTTGAGATCTCTGACTTGCTTTTTCTCCCCCTTTCCTGAGGATATAAGAAGGGTTTCCTACATGCATGGGACACAGGCAGACTTCCCCTGCAAGTGAAACTATTTCCATGTCCTGGGCGGCTGCTCCTTGACCCAAATGGGCCCCGAATCATTCCTGAGACAGTTGGCGGCCCCGGGCAGGAGAAGAGGAGTCACCTGCACGCTGCCACCGATTTCTCTGTCTCTCTCTCTCTCCGCTGGCAGAGCCCTAATTTCTCCCGAGGAGGAAAGAGCTTCTACCTTGGGAAAGCTAAGAGACACACTCCTCGGAGGGACAAGGTCGGACGGAAGGGTGCCTGGGTCCATCTGGGTCCCCTGGGGAGGAGGTTCCCAGAGGGGTCCTCGGAGAAGCACGGAAGGCGTGATTCAGCGAGGAAGGAGCGTTTTAGGAGGCGTTTGAGGGCGTGTAGGTGGGCGGGGGATCTGCGGTGGAGTCCGGGGAAGGCAGGGAGGGGCACCAGGGCTCAGAGGGGTGACGGAAGAGACTTGAGTGCAGAGGCCTCAGACGCCACACCGTCCCCTCAGGAAGGTGGGGTCAGAGCGCTGGGTGGGTGCCCACCCTTTGCGCACGACGAGGGTGGTTCTTGGGAAGACGCAGTAAAATGCTCGGTTTCTAACAGGCACAACCACGGAGCTTGGCAGCCTCAGATGGGAGTCTTCTCTTTGTGTGGTGTGTGTTTTATGTTTTTTAGAAAGTACCCTCCCTTCCCTAAAGAAGAGACACACACGTGGGCCAGCCGCAGGCTTCGCTGCTCCAACACGGCGTCTAACCGGACCCGTGAAATCTCGGTGGGGGTGGCAATTCAAATTGTAAGCTGGGGTGGGGGGGGTGTGCTTTTGTAGGGACCGCTGGGCTGGTTTCCTGACCAGGGAACTCGGCGTGAGGGCTATTCCGTCCTCTCAAGGGCTGGTCTGCGTCTACTGTACCTCCTCCGGGCGGGCAAAGCGTGGGTTTGCTGCGATTCCGTCCGTCCGTTGAGCCCAGTTCTGCGGACGGATGGTCTGCCCACGGGCGGGCCAGTCAACTCCTCCTCCCTCACGGTGGGTCCGAGACCTTGCAGGCAGGTACGGACCGCTGGATGGAAGGTTTCCACACAGCGAGGCCGAGGGTGCAGCCCAAGATCAGGGTGCCGGCAGGGCTGGTTCCGGGGGTCTCCCCTTGATCTGACGGGGTCCTTGTCCCCCCGCGCCTCTTCACGTGCCGTTGTGTCTGCTAACGAATCTCTGTGCCCCAATTCGGGGGACCGAATGTCCTCCTCCTTGCTGTATTACACCCCCGAACAAGGGTGCATCCCGAGGGGCCGGGGCTGAGGGCTTCAGTTACACCTTGGAGGGCGCCCAGGTCAGCCCACCGCGGGGGAGACAGCAGCCTAGCTCCGTCCCCCGTGGGAGAGAACAGCCAGAGGGGAACTCTTTCCCGCAGGGGTGAGTCCCTACCCCACCTACACGCAGGTGCTCAGGACGCCCTTCGCCGAGGTGAGTGACTCAGAATTGCAGTGACTCCTGTGAGGGGGAGGCCAGCCCCCGTGACAGGCTGGCTCATCACAGCCCGGGGAGCAGAGTCACCCATGCGTCCCCGATGCTACAGCCGGCCTTACGTGGCATTCTGGGGACGCTGGGCACCTGACAAGTGGAACCGTGACTCACAGGTGCCTCCTGCGGGGGGGCTCTTCGCTCCTCTCCAGGCTGAAAAAATTATGGGAGCTTTGAAACGACGGGCTGAGAGTTTGAAAATGCCCGAGGCCCGCTCTGCAAATCCCCAAGAGGAGCCTTGGGAGGGAAACAGAAGGAGCAGCCCACGGGATGGGGGTGGCTCGGGGCAAGAATCAGAGAGCGATTCCGGACACAGGCTATTGCCGGGAGGGGGCACGCTCCCCTAAGACGCAGCAGGCGGGGGCACAGAGAATTCTGGCCACTCGGCCCCCGTAGAAACTGAGGACATGGTTCCTGAAATCCTTCTGCACGTGCCTTAACTTTTTATACAGCTCACATGGCGGACGTGCGTAAATTGTTTTATTCATCTGCTGCTTACTATTTCCTTCCCACAAAATGCTCCAACCCACATTCACGGAAAAGGGCAACTTCGGGTTTGATTTGCATCGGGACACCTTTTTTTAAAAAAAAATCACTTTACCGAGATAAAGATGAATTGTGAGTTCATTGCTGGACAAAGAAAAGGTGAACCTATTTTTCGAATGTGTAATATGTCCAGGTTAACATGCCTCTTTTATATGAGGAACATACCGTGCATTTTCAGGGCCGGGTTACAATCCGCTGTGTCCGTGCTGATATTCACATATTGCTTGATTTAACGAGTGGGCACCTTGAGAAGGGATTGGTGCGCAAATTCAGGACGTCTCGAATGTCTGCAACGTACTGAGTTTGGAGGTGGGCACCCTCCTGGGAATCCGTCGGCACCGACTACAACAGGCAGGTGCCCAGCCCCTCCAAGAGGCCCCTCCCACTCTGCCGATTATCAGTATTTTTTACACGTGATAAGATCTTTGTCCCTAAGATCTACCCTCTCAGTAACTGTTTCTTTTTAGAGAGTTATTGCTATGGTTAGATGAAGAAAGCAATCCATAGGAAACATTGTTTGAAAATATTTTATTTATTTTTTGTACAGGGGAAGGGAGGGAGAAAGAGAGGGAGAGAAACATCCATGTGTGGCTGTCTCTCTGGCGCCCCCTACTGGGGACCTGGCCTGCAACCCAGGCATGTGCCCTGACTGGGAATCGAACTTGCGACCCTTTGGTTCGCAGGCTGGCTCTCAGTCCACGGAGCCACACCCGCCAGGGCCCCCTGAGTAACTTTTAAGTATGTAACACAGTATTGTTAAATAGGCTCTATGCTGATAGCAGGTCCCCACACGTCACCCAAGTCATCTCCCCAGAGGAAGAAGGAACTTTGCCGTCCGCAGTCTCTGAGCAGAGGGAGCAACGTTGCATGGGCCCCTGGGTTCCGAGAAGAAAAGCTTTCCCTGTGAAACCCGTTTGGGAGTCTCGTTTCCAAGCACCAACGTGGTGGACTCCTTGTGGCTCTGCCCAGGACACCCCAAAACAAACAAACAAACAAACAAACAGAAAAACAGTAACGCGCTGAGGACAAAATGAGGCATGAAGGTGCACGGATTTTGACAGAATGTCGACCTCCCTTCCAGGAGGGCGCATGAGAGGCCGGCGGAAAATCTGCGGGCGACGGCGCAGCGGTGGCCCCGGGTGCGGGAGAGGACAGGTTCCAGGGGCTCGTCACTGGGCGGGAGAGAAACCTGGGGCAAGGGACGGCAGCCTGCATCAGCTGCCCTGCTTTCCGGCTGGCCAGGACGCCTGAGCTTAAAAATCAGAGACGAAAACACGACGTGTGCTGTCGTGGTCGGACGTGAGACGGCCAGGCGAGGACTGCTGTGGTGGCAGAGCCGTCTTCATGGGCTCGGGGGCCGCGCCGTGCCCCGCTCCCCAGCTCTGCGTGCTACAGGGAGCTAGGCACGCATTATTAATGCCATGCTCTGCTCGCTTATTTGTCTCACTGTGGAAATGGTTCTAAATATAACCTGCAGCATTATGTAACTGTTCGCCGTTACATTGTTCTCTCCTTTCCTCTTCTTCTCTCTTTTTTTTTTAAGAACTTCTAGACGGATCCACCCAGAGCCGTTTCGGCTGCAGGCAATATAAGAGACGGATGTGTCGGTGGACCTTTCTCCTTCATTAAGTTCTGGGCCGGCGACACCCCTGGGAGCGGTGATTGAATCTCGGCCGTCCTGGCCCTGGCGGGGCCGTTGAGTCGGCGGGTCCCGCTGCAAGAGGAGCGTTTCAACATCTGGTGCGGGGACACTGGGGTGTCGATGTTTTTGCTGCGCCCCTGCCGCCCGCGTCCTCCGAGAACGGGACAAGGCCGTTGTTCATTTGGTTTCAAAGAGTGCCCCCCTCCTGCCATGGTAATGAATAAAAGTACCCACAGGCATCTTAACACGGCAGTGACATTCCAGGTGGACATTCAAATACATTCCAGAGCCCATCGTACTGGGGACATGCCACTTTTTAAATTGTTTTAATTTAATGGTTTGCGAGAGACAGCCAGACATCGAGCTGTCATTCTACCTACGGATGCATTCGCTGGTTGAGTCTTTTATGGGTCCTGACCGGGGACCAGAGTCTCCCTCGCCGCCCTGGGACTTGTCATCCCACACCCTACAGAGGGTTCCGTGTAAGCCTCACCCAGTGCAGAAGCACTGTAGTCTGCCTGGCCGTGGCGGGCTATTTGGTTTCCATGTCCCAAATATATATATTCTGAGAGAGAGAGAGAGAGAGAGAGAGAGGGAGAGGAACTGTAGGAATCCCTGACGCTGTCTGCAACCAGGAATCAGTCTCCCACCAGAAGCATGCATGTGCGTATTTCTTTATATCTGTGTATTTATCCCCACCCAGGGACATGCTTATTGATGTTAAAGACGGAGAGACAGAGGGGAGGATCGATGTGAGAGAGAAACAGCCATCGGTTGCCTCCCTGACGAGCCACGACCGGGGATCAAACCCCCAACCTTCCGTGTCCAGGACGCCACTCCAGCCAGACAAGCCTCCCGTCCAGGGTCCTCGTGGCTGTTTCTGTAGCCTTCCGACCAGTCGTCAGAAATCTGCGGTGGCTCCATGTCGGTGAAAGACAGACGCCGCAGGGTCTCACCTTCCAGGGGAAGCTAGTCCACAAAACAAACCGGCGAGCAAAACAGAACCAGAGACATGGAAAGGAAGAGCAGAGTGGCAGTGAGCAGAGGGGAGGTGGGAGCGGGGAATGGGGGGAAGGGGTTTTCAGGAAAACTATAAGGGACGCGTGGACAAAACCAAGGCGGGTCGGATCAGGGGAGGGAGGTGGGGACGGCTGGGGTCGGGGGGAAATGCAGACACCTGTGCTTGAACAACAATAAAAACATTTTTTAAAGAAATTGGTAGTGCCTGCTAACATTCCTCTCTCCAAAATCCACTTTGAATTTTCTGAGCCAAAATTTTGCAGGAGTGCAAGAGATACAAACCCAAGAGAAATGCCCTACTGTAACACCCTTCGACTTGACCCTGTGTCATCGTGAGAGTTTTCCTCGATACCTGCACAGACACAAGATTTTCCGACGGGGCCGTCGTCGCCTCACACGGCAGACAGCAAAGGAGGGGGGATGTGATTCGAATCTCCCCGCAATTAGGAAGATAAAATGCAAACCATTTAAAGGTGTCCGTTTCAGAATTTAGACGTAAAGGGCTCTCTTTGCAGGGCGTCCCTATTTGACGTTTATGTTTTGTAGAGCAGCCCCCGTTTTAATGAGCCGTAGGGACCCGGGTGGAAGCGGTTCTCTCATGGGGCCGTTCAAGTGCATGCATGGGCAACGCTCCTTCTTGGCCCTGACATGAAACATGGGCTTTTTGGGGGGAGAAATTTCCTGGACGTAGCAGCAAACGATGAAAAATTTTACGGACTTGGAGTCCGGTCTAGGAGGCCGGTCTTAGAATTCTAAGTGCGTTTAGGAGCCCGTTCCCCTATTTCCCGTAACGAGCAAGATGAAAATACAGAAGGCTTTCTAAGTTAGACAGAGTGTCCTTTCAGAGCGAGATGCACCTCACTCACCGGAGCTGGACAAAGGCCGCTGAGCGAACAGCAGTGTTAATGCGGAGGCACCCGGGTGCGGCGGAGGCTGGTCTGGTCCTCGCCGTGTCCACTGTCTTTCTGGGCGGGCAGCAGCGGGCCAAACGCAGGCACCGCAGGGTGCCCACGGGCTGTATACGCAACGTCCGGCCCTGGGCGGGCTTCCACGTCGCGATCGTCTGGAAGGTCCTTAAAAAACACGCAGTCTCGCCCTGCCTGGTGCCCTCCGTGGGGTGGACGTGGCCCTGCAGACGGAAGGGTCACTGGTTCGATTCCCGGTCGGGCACGTGCCTGGGTTGCGGGCCAGGTTAGGCGTGTCCGAGAGGAAACCGATGAGTATTTCTCTCTCACGTGGGTGTTTGTTTCTCTCCCTCCCTTCCCTTCCCCCTAAAAAAATGAGTACATAAAATCTTTAGGCGACAAGACAGGGTTTCAGCTTCCTCCTAGTGAGTGTTCACTGGGAAAAGCCCCCCAGCCCCCGGTGATTCAGGCTCATGAATGCACAAGAAGTCCTGTGGCCGAGAAAAGTCACCCAGAGCCACTGAAAAGTCTCACAAAAAAACCGTATTTGCGTGAAGGCTCGGCCCCTGAGAGGCGGACCTGCCTGGTGGAACGGCTAGGGAACCATCACAGTCACGAGCCCCCGGCGACGGCGGTGATGCCGCAGGACTCACTGTGTCCCCACAGCCGGTCCTCGAATGACGTCACCACGTTCCACACCGCGTCCCTGTCGCACCGAGGACATGTCCTCGTGCGAACCTGCATCTTGTCGACACGGGTTCCCCGTACGGTCAATGCATTTCACTGGGAGTCATTCTGCCGCACTGCCAGCCCCTGCTGACGGGGTCCGGTGGGAACACCCTGCAGCCTTAACCATCTTACTGTCCAGGGAAATGCACCGACGTCCCTTCCCCTTTCCCTCAGTGGGGACCGATTCCAGGACGCCGGGGGCTTCGCCTTGATGTTTATTGTCATCCGCGGCCACCGTCGCTACTAACGCGGAGGAGAGACAGCTACCTGTTCACAGGGCTCCGCAGCCCGGCATCCGCGGGTCTGAGATCCAGGACTAACGAGGGTCCACAGCAAAGCGGGGCCGACTTCCTTCCCCCCAGGGTCCCTGCGGGGCGCCCTCCGGATCCCCAGGTCCGACACGCCGCCGCTCACTGAGGGTGCGGGTAACGTTCTCGGATGTTACGTCAGGCCACGGCAGGAGACCACGGGCCCCACCTGAGCAGTCTTCCAAAGTCCAGCGTGGGCGCAGCTTTCTGCTCTCACGAATGATCGAGGGCCCGGAAGAACACTTCAGTGTGGGCTCTGCCCGTCCCTGCTGACCAACGTCGAAATGAAAACCCAGGAGCATTTCAAATCTTTGCCTATGACACCGTGAAGTGTGCACAGGACATAGGAAGCCCGTCACAGGCTAACACAGATGATTAGCAGAGGAGAAAAAGGCCACTGCGCCCGGGAATTGTCACCGACGGGGATTCGGCCGAAGCAGCCCTGGGAAGGTTCTCGCACACACTCCTGGGGCTCTGAGGTCGAGACTGGAGGCTGGCGCTGGCGTGTCCAGCAAGGGACACCAGAGTGGCCGCGTGGCATTTCAGAACCGGTGCGCAATGAAAAGGGGAGCCCCCCCGCCTCATCGAAAGGTATCACACCCTGCACACCCTCGTCCGTCCTCGTTTTGCTGACCGGCGTGAGCTGGTGCCTCAGGTGGTTTTATGTGCATCTCTCTGGGGGTGAGGGACCCTGAGGGTCTTTTCCTGTGTCTGTCGGCCGTCTGCATGTCCTTTGGGGACGTGTCTGCCCACGCAGGCCCTCAGCCCACTTTTCAAGCGGACTCTTTACTTTTTTATTATTAAATCGCATGACTTCCTTCTATACATTGGCTATCAGCTCCTTGCTGAATGTATCATTTCTGAGAAAATTCTCCCACTTAGTGGGTTGCCTTCTTACTTTCCTGAGGGTTCCCCTGCTCTGCCGAAGCCCTTCATTTGGGTGTCGTCCCATTTGTTTATTTTTGCTTCTGCTTCCCCAGCTGGAGCATTTGTCTGCGGGGTGACTGAGGTCTCGTAGCCTGCTTCCCATGTACTCCTCCGGGAGTTCTAGTGTTTCAGAACTTACTGGTACGTCTTAACCTTTTTGAGTGTATTTCTGTTTATGGTGTCAGAGAGTGGTACAGCTTCCTTTTTTTCTTTTGCATTTTGTTGATTTTCGAGGGAGAGAGGAAGGCGGGCAGAGAGAAATAGAGAGAGAAACGTCGATTTTCGGCTCCACCCGCCTAGGCATTCATGGGTGGATTCTGGCACTTGCACGGGCCCAGGTTCAAGGTTTTTTTTGTGTGTGTGTTTTTTCATTTATCTGTGCAGTGGAAGAGACTATTGCTACTCCAGTGTCTAATTTAATCTCCTTTGTCATAGACTAGTTGACGGGAAGAGAGTGCAGTCCATAATATTGTGATACGTTTACACGGGGCCAGACGATTGCTGGAATTAGTGAGGGGATCACGTTGCAACGCATAGAAATATCGGATCACTGCTCTGTGCTCCTGACACTGATATAACCAATGTAAGATGGTACACCAAGTCCACGTACAAAAAAAAATAAATTTAAAAGTTCTGGATTTCAAGGGGGTAACAGCAGAGCAGGAAGCCGAGTGAGGAGCCTTCTAGAAATAGGACAACGTGCAGATGAAAGGGAGCTGAGAGAGGCCGCTTTAACTAATACATGCTCGGCAGGGGACGAGAGGCTACATGCACGTGGCAGGTGAGGTTTACCACGGTGGCTGTCTTCCCTTTGCCACGTAGGTCGCTGTCGTGTAAACAATCTCGTGGCACGCCCCAGAAACACTAGGAAGCAGCTGGCACATAGCAGCTGTTCATTTTAACTCACTGGATTCCTCGCAGTCGCCCTGATTTTATTATTCTGATCCTGAACGTTTACCAGGAGACTATTCCGGTGCGACGCCTGCCTGTCCCAAACCAGGGGCAGGTGCTTTAAAAACCAAACAGCCACGAAACACAGAACAGCTCGGTCTGTGGTTAGGGATGACGTCTGTTCTGCCAAAGACAGAGAGAGCCGCGTGTAAATAGGGATTGCAGTGACAGCCTTCTGGGGCAGCCGTGACTCAGGACAAGGGCTCGTTTCATCATCCATCTCACGGCTACACTCCTAGGTCGTTGTGGTTTGCAGCCGGCCTCACTGTCCCGGCCTGTGCCCGTCTCCCCCAGGACTCTCCACGCTCTCGTCCTCCTCGGCCTTGGCGTGAACTTGGCCATTCTCTCCCACGGCGTCCTACCAAAGCCGGTGCCTGCAGCTGAGCAAGCAAAATGTCCCACAAGTTCTTTTCCCCTCGCGTGAAAACGTTGACTTGTTTGAGCCCACAAAATCGGGCGGGCCGTCTAGTGAGAGAGGAGCTATGCTCCTTTTCTCACCGGCACCTGTGCATGGTAGCAAGCGCGGGGCAGGGAAATGCTTTTTCTCTGCCCTTCTAGGTTCTTGACTGAGATATTCTGCAGAATATCTTTCAAGAGAAAGAGAGAGAGAGAGGGAAGGAAGGAAGGGAGGGAGGGAGGGAGGGAGGGAGGGAAGGAGGGAAGATTAACAGCCACTGAAAAATAGCCACTGAAAAATAATCCTTATGCCAAAGAGGCCTATCTTGGGGGGCCAAACTCTGTTCTCCTTCAAAAGTTAACAGAGCCTGAATTTTAAGCCTTGACTTGGCCGTGATAACAATACCAGCCTCCTAAAATTAGTACAGTAATTAAATAACCAGCACATGGCGCATAACTCGACCGAGAGTATTATTAAAGTTATTTTCAGTAATTCGAGAGGCTCATAAACAGAAGCTTTTAAGAACCACGCCGTGGCGTTTCAAGGGACCGCTAGGTGGGAGAGAAAAAAATGAGCTGTGACTTGAAGCAAGAATTAATTTCTATCCCACGCGGCTGGATGCCTTGAACAGTGGCAGGATGGTGCCGGTTGAGGACCACCCATCGTTGAGGTGGTCCCTGGTTTAAGCTGCCCATCTTCCATCAGGGTGTCTTCCGCACGCCCTGCCCCTTTGGAATGAGCTGCCACAGGTCCAGGGTATCCGGTGTTAAGGCGCTGGATCCTGCTGCGGGGACCGGAGGGGGTCCCCTGGCCCGGGAGGAGAGGGGGCCTGCAGACAGGGGCTGGAGTGCAGGGATGGAACGTGCCATGTGCTTCTTCCGTGAATCGCAATGGGGTGACCGCCAACAGGGAGGTGTGCAAGGACGCAGGGTGAGGTAGGGAGAAGGGGGAGGGAGCTCGAAGGGGCTGGAAGCGGCCGAGAAAGGGCCAGCCACGAGGGAGAAGAGGGGGTCTGGCAGCACCATCCACGGGTGGAAGGAGAAGGCGTGTGCCGGCTGGGTCTCTCCGTGGGTGGGAGCATCGTCCCGGGAACCAAAAGGCCGTGGGTTTGATCTCCCGTCAGGGTGTGTACGGGAGGCAACGGATCGATGCTTCTCTCTCTCTCTCACAAAAAAACCAATGAACATACAAAGAAATGAGAAAGAGCAAGCACCCGTGAAGTGGGCCCGGTGAGAACTTGAGGTCCGAGCCTCTCGGCACACAAATGCCTCGAAAGGGAATGCATTCTGTTTATTCATGTGGACAGTCTTACCGACGCCCC
>PVIA01016254.1:0-19585 GCA_004024845.1 Tonatia bakeri | reverse complement strand
GGGGGGGGCTGGGGAAAATGCAAAGCAGTGCAGGTAGGAGGGCGGCCGCAGCTCCCAATCGTGGGCTCAGGGCACGTCTGAGCAGGTTGCTGACGGGACAGCAAAGGCCTGAAGACGGAGAGGGGTTTCACCAGGCTGGGGTCGGGGACATCCCTCCCGGGAGAAGAGAAGGCGCTCAGAGAAGGACCTTGGGCACATCTGAGAGACACCAGGAAGCCAGGCCGGCTGCAGTGGGATGGAGGAGGGGGGAGGTGCAGGGGAGAGGGATCAGGGAGAGCTGGTATGGGGGCGGGTGGCCACTCGGGCCTGTGGGTGGCTCTCATTCTCTCTGAGTGTGGAGGCTGCCACAGGGGACCGAGCAGAATGGCAAGGTGACAGAGCTTGGTGGCTCTTTGGCTCAATTCCATCCAACCAGAAGGACTGCCCAGTGCGTGCCCTGCAGAGTGCTAAGGAACAAAAGGTGAAAATTAAGATTAAACTGCTAGGTTCAAAGAGTCCCCCGCTCTTCATGGACAACCACCCTATTCAGACAATGGCGACAGCTTTAGCAGAAGTGAAAACAAAGGGTGGTGGGATTCCAGAGACCACACACCGTTTCTCTTGCAGGGAAAAAAAGTCCATTAATACTGGGTCTAGAACTGGACAAAATTGGGATTTCAGGAGGAGGAAGACAGATGAGAAGCCGGGGTGAAGGACGGCGTGCACGGAGACCCAGGGGGGCTACAATGTGCCGTGTGCTCAGTCTGGGCCAGGGAGGGGCCGCGCCGCGCAGGAGACCTGAGACTGGAGAGGTGGCGCCGACCCTGGTGCTGTCTTTGGTTTTCCAGGGGGTGAGCTTGCTAAATCGAGTTCTGTACAGCTGTTCTGAGCTGAGGCTGTAAAAGGGAAAATACTCTGTTGAGCTCTGGGAGAGAGACAGCTCGCTCTGCAGGAGAAACCCACAGTAAGGGGACGTGGCTGGCTTCCTTCGGTCCGCCACTTCCTGAGCCTGTCTGAGCGCTGTGCACTCAGCAGGTGCCTCGTCAACCTCCGGCACAGCCAGGGCCCACCAGCGGCAGGGACCGGCTCCTATGGTGATAGGGGCACTGCACGGGGTGGGGACTGCAGTGGGCAGTGTCGGGAGCAGTGCAGAGCACCGGCCTGCGGACAGTTAAGTCAGAGACGCATGAATGCAGACAGGAACTTCGGGGTGAGAGCGGCGGAATCACGTGAAGCTAAAAATAAAGGCAAAGTTACTTACCACCCTTCATTTAATCTCTCTCCCAGAAAACTTTCAAGATCACAAGATCTTATGTAAGGACTTAAGCAATTAACGTTTCTTCTGATTAAGGCCCGGAGAAAGGAGCTGGAACACAATGTGCAGTGGTAACACTTATTCATTTCTATTCAGACCCGCGGAGCAGCCTAAATTAGATTTCAGTGAATTAATGCAGCAATGAGAAAACTTGCAGTATATTTAGCTTGTGTATTAAGCATGGATTTTATTTTTAGATTCCAGGTTTTCATTTCGATTTTTTTTTTCTCAGAGAAATAAGGGCACGTTAAAAACTACACTATGGAATTAAAGAGGGATATTGAAAAGTGAATTTAATCAAGCAGTATTTTTAGATTAGGGGACACCAAAAGATTCGGCTTGACTGGCTTTAAGAAACTACCAGTTCACACCAACCATATAGACGAGTTCTTCAGCTTCTGATACCTGGTCTCTGGAAAACCCGCAGACACAGCCCGTCCAGAGATGTCTCCCAAGAACCCTGTTTCCGTAAGAACCGTCACACTGAAGGAAGGCAGAGGCTTCTAAGTTCAGTTTCTTCGAGGTTAGGGTGGCTTAAGTCCCCTGCCTTCTTCTTTTTGTCCAAAATCAAGTACGTGACCTAACGGAGATGCACTTGGATTTAATTTCAAAGAAAACACCAGTGTGACTTCCTAGGCTTTCGGAGGCAGGACAGCACTAACCAACAATTCCTCAGCGAGGACAAAGCCGCCTGCTCCCCCCACTCCCTCCTGCTGTTTCTATGATTCATGGCAGGGTAAGAAAAGCAATTTTCAAGTCTGAGAAAGAGTCGTCTACATTTTCTGCAGTAATGAAAACATAAAAATTAAGTGTAATAAAAAGATGACTTTCCCCACATCAAATTTTACACAAATCTGATTAGTTTTTGCATTGATTGTACATACTTTTTTACATACAAAGCCTATTTGAATCCGACAAGAGCCTTCTGGTACTCTAAACCAAGACTGCTATGAGTGAGACGAACTGCTTCTTACCCATTTAACAGAATGCATCATAGAGGGTCCCCTTCTTGGGGGACTGCCACCTGAGCTGTGGAAAAAAAAAGAAGCCCTGGCTGGTGTGGCTCAGTGCACTGAGCACTGGCCTGAGAACTGAAGGGTTGCTGGTTCGATTCCTAGTCAGGGCACATGCCTGGGTTGTGGATTAAGTCCCCAGTAGGGGGAGCACAAAAGGCAACCACACATTGATGTTTCCCTCCCTCTTTCTCCTTCCTTTCCCCTCACTCTAAAAATAAATAAATAAAATCATTTTAAAAATAAAAAATGAAGGTATTGGGAATGCCAGCAAATTCCAATTATACAAGATCCTCCCCATGCTCTTTGGAGAGAAGGAAGGAGGGGAACGCCAGACAGGGACCAGAAAAGGTCATATGTGATGTCACTTTGCACCAGTCCCTGGCAGACAGACAGACAGACAGATGGGGCAGGTGTTTGAACTGAGGCCACCAGGAGCAGGTGGGAGCCGCTCACCACCCCGCCCAGCCCCTTCCCCAGAACCCACATCATGTGCCCACTTTATGCCGACTTTAATTTGGGTATCAAACCAAAGTGTCAGCCTGCCTGTTCCAACGCTGAGATCTAGCTTGCTGGCTTTGGGTACCTTGTTCACAACTCCAAGACTTTGAAAATGTTATCTCTTCCCAAATTTAATCATTCCAGTGTCCCAGTGGGTGTGATGACTTATTGACACCAGCGGAGCATCCCTCAGCTTACAGAGCGGAAGTGCGGCTGTGACATGGGCGAGGTGCTGACCATGGGCAGGGTGACAGTATTGCAGGTCTTCAAAGGGCGCTGCGATCATTTCTTTCTAGTCCCCAAGAGCGGAAGCTGAGAGCTGTCAGTAGGTGCTCCCTGTTCATTGTGGGCCCAGGACGAGGACGACGCTGGCATCATCCCTGTACTGCTGTGGTCCCCGCACTCACTGTACACCCCACTGTTCTGTGTGAACATCGCTGCTGAATGTGTTGGGAGAACCCCGTTTTTCTGTGGATGGAAGGGGACCGGTCATCCAGTGAGCCTGGGCGTGACTCTCTGCTGTGTCTCTGTCTTGGGGATGGCAGTGCACAGCAGGACAGCATCAGGACCCCCAGTCCTGTAGGAAACAGCGCTGGGAACTGTTCGCAGTGGGTCCCCCAGGACTGGGGTCCTCCTGGCACCCGCCATGCGGTGGCCTGAGCATTGTCTTGGTATTTTCACCAGACCCGGTTTGCATAGACGGACATTTTTATTTGATGATTTAATCCACCATCAGGACTGGGGTCTGTAAAATATGGCCCCCATTTTTCATTATTTGCTGCAAACTTTTAAGAGAGGGGAGCAGACAGAAGACTGCACCTGAAGACAAGTCCACAACACACACACGGCGGGGCACGTGTGCTGGACTGGGTGGCCCCAAGCAGGCGCAGCTCCCAGGACCTCCGGGCTACAGCTGGTCAGTCTCCTCAGGCAGGAACTTGAGTCCTTCATTCCCCATGGGAGTGAGTCCGCCTCCTGGGACCGAAGCCCCCGTGACTCCCCTGCTCTCTCCCCTGTGGTCAGTGACGGCGGTCTGGTGGCCAGTGGTCACCTTTGTCCCTCAGAGCATAAGAGGAGCTAATGCCACGGGCACCCGCAGATGAGGTCACCACACAGGTCTAAGGACGTGGCTGCTGAAATAAGTAAATCTCTATGGGAAGCTATAAAGAGAAGGCATCACTTTAAAAAGTCCCTCAAACAGGGACCCCGAATGGAGAAGACCAGTCACGCACCTTCTTGGTCCCTGCAGCAATCTCTGTGCAAACCAGCACTGCACCCTGTTCTTGGTCATGCAGGTACGTAATCATCCTCAGCACTCCAAGGCCCCGAGCTCCAAAGTAGAACCCCGAATCCCCTTTTCCATCACCGATGAAGGGAAGCCAGGCTGTTACAGGAAAAGCCAGGGACGAAGAAATGCGGCCACATGCATTGCTGGTAGCCCCAGCAGGGTCTGCAGACAGCCAGGCCTCAGTTGGTGAGGTGCCAGGGCCAATGACAGAGGTCACTTGGCTTGCCACTGAGCAGGTGCGGTGACTAGCCAGCCTTCCCATGGCTCCGAAGCAGCAGAGAAGTGTGACGGGGTCAGCTCGAAACTGCGCCCCGTTCCCAGCAAGGAAAGCTGTTTTCCCTCTGGACGGAACTAGCTGGGAAGCCTTCTCATCAAACTCTGGTGCCTGTTTGCGGCATTTCACACTGGATTCGCTCTCTTCATTTCATTGCCTATAATGTGGAAATAATTCCACAACGAGCCGTTGCTTCTGCACACCGTGAAGGAAACAGTGGCATCTCCCCACGGAGGGGACCCGCCTCGAGGCCCTGGTGGCCCTGATGAGACACCCTGCCCTTTGTGAGGGCGGAGCTCTGTGGCAAACCCTTACTCACCGGAAGCACAGTCCTCAGAACCCAGGCACTTCAGAGCCTGTTTTAAAAAGGCACCACGTACATGAACCCCTGTATTAACTCTTGCGGGGTTTATTATGGGGCTCATTTTAAAACTGGGAACTGAAACCGAGGATCTCTCTGTCCTCTCTCTCTCAGGGCAGAGAAGATACTGAGTTAGAACAAAACATTTTAATATTGGAAGTGACTGCTCAGTGAATGGAAGTGGTTGTGACAGGTGTCTCTTAGCAGGGCAGTCCCTGCAGCTGGCTCTGTGGGAAGGACACCCACGTTTAGCTGTACAGCGCCATCCAAACCCGAGCGTGTTTGTTAATTCAATTGCCTTTCTAGCGTGTTTTGCTTAGGAAGCTCACAGTCAGAATTAGTACACATTCAGCTGCAAACTAAAAGATGCATGCATTAATTAGTTTTAGATACTTTAAAAACAGCTTCTTTGAAACAAAGAGCAATATTCATATTCAAGCAAATTGGTTTTCTTCTAAGCTGGGAGGCCTGCGGACCTGCAAACAGCTCATCTCTGAAATGGAGATTATATGGCTGTCGTTGCCCAAGTCGTCAGGCAGCAGAGTCTCGGCTGCTGCAGTCAGGCAGGTGATGAGCTCTTCTTACAAAAACGTCCCACTAGGACCTGCACTGGAGCACTGGGCCATCCAAATACACGGGAACCAGGGGTTGTGCGCTCAGCGGTGGCTCCCGAGAAGGTGCGTCCACGTCTGAGAACTGAGAGCCCGTGGGTGAGACGAAGTCTAAGGTCTCTGCAGACAGACAAGGTCAGGGTCTCCAGACGAGAGGCTTGCTCCGGGTCACCTGGGTGGGGCCCAGATCCACCGGAGAGTGTCCAGTGGCTGGGGGAATTCTCAGAGACACAGACAGGAAATACATGTGGGGGCAGACGGAATGAAACTGGGTCTCCCCTTCCCATCACGTCTTGGAAGACGGCTCTGCTGAAGTCTGTCGATACTGATATCTTCAAGGTTGTGTTTTTTTTATAACATTTTTTAATTTCTTTAATTTTTTCAATCACAGTTGACATTCAACACTATTTTATGTTAGTCTCTGGTGGGGAGGTGTTGGATCTTAAAGAAAGGAACTGGTTCCTGTCATTTCTCAGGCAAACACAGAGGCCTCCTCTCCTGCTGGCGGGGCCGGCGGGGCTGACGGGGGAGGGGGCTGGGTACAGCTCCTGGAGGCCCAGCCTAATGGTTGTTCCCTCGGGCTGGCACCCTGCTGCTCCTCCTTGGAGCCTTTGAGGATGGATGCTTGCTAATTTGACCTCTCCCAGAGAAACTCTGGGTGGAATTGCAATTTAGTTGAAAAAGAATTTAAAAGATATAGTGTATTCCCCAGAAGTTTGCAGAGAATAATTAGCCAAATATTGATATTTAAAAATTATCCAGGAGAAGCTGCAGTGGAAAACAGCATGGAAGTTCTTCCAAAAACTAAAAAATGAACTCGTCTACAATCCCGCAGTTCCACTGCTGGGGACACCGTCCAATGGAAACAAACTGACTCAAAACGGAGTCCGCACCCCCACATGCACTGCAGCGGTATTTACAGCACCCCAGGCAGGGAGACAGCCCACGTGCCCGTCGACAAATGAATGGATAAACAGTGGTGACATCTGTCTGTCCATCCATCTGTCCATGTGTCCATCCACCCATCCATGTGTCCAACCGCCCATCCATCTGTCCGTCCATCCATCCATCCATCCATCCACCCACCCAAGAAGGACATTCATAACCTAGGGACCCGAGCACAGGTCCAGGAAGGATGGGTCTCACCATGGTCTTCCCTGAGGCTGGAGACATCACAGCTGCTGTGGCTGTTCAAGATCAGAAACACGAGAAACGAAGGAGCTGACCCCACGCTCCGCAGACACCCGGACGCCAGGAAGGGGGAGTGGGAAGGGAGCCTCCAGAGCCGAGCTCAGGGGAGGGATGGGGCCGTGCTGGATGTCTGCAGGGGCGCCACTGCAGCAGTTGTGGGAAGGTCCCTGCACCTATCTGAGGGCCTAGATATCCCCGCACAGTGTGGGGCAGCCGGGCAGCTGTTCATAACCTCAGAGGAGAGTGAGGGACTCTCGGGGGTGGGGGGGGGCATCAGAGCCATGCCTTGGTCAAGGACGGTCTGAGCACCGCTGGGTCCAAGGTCAAGTGTGGTCGGAGCCTGACTGGTGTTGCTGAGTAAATGAAGGGACACCGCTGCCCCCCACCCCCAGCCCCCTCATCCAGCAGGACCCTGGTCATGCCATTGCTGTGGAAACATCTGTGATAAAATCTTCCTATGGTGAAGTTTTTGTATATGCCGTGGTGCGGATTAGCCAGCGTTTAACAAGCCCCACAGTCAGGAAATTCCATACTGGCTCTCATTTAAATTTTTATTTTATTATTTTAAACATTTATTTATTTTTAGAGAGGGAGAAGGGAGGGAGAGAAACAGAGATGTGTGGCTGCCTCTCACGCGCCCCCTACTGGGGACCTGGCCCACAACCCAGGCATGTGATCTCGCTGGGAATCGAAACGGGGACCCTTTGGTTTGCAGCCGGCACTCAATCCACTGGGCCACAGCAGCCAGGGCTCATTTGAATTTTAAATGCAATAGTTGAAGTTCCTTTTATATCAGTAATACAAATTAAAATAATGAATAAGCATTAATAATGGTTTTTCTTATTGATCTGAATGAATTGGAAATATTTCTACTAGCAGCTAAGGTTAAGATAAAAATGGCATGATGCTATGTTTAAAGTGGGGATTCTGAGGCCAGGCCAGCAGGGTTCAAGTCCCGGTCATGCCATTTATCAGCTGTGTGACACTGGGTAGGGCACGTCTCCGCGCTTCACTGTCCTTGTCCATCACGGGAGGACAGTGGGACACCATAACAGCCGAGTGAGCACTGAGGCAGGCAGCTGCTGCGGGAGAAGTGCTGAGAACCATGCCTGGCCTATTGTGACTGCTCAGCGCCTTTAGCTGTCCCCGCATGATGTGTAAATATCGCTGCAATGACGATGATGGCGCTGATGATGATGTTTACAAGAGGCAGGACGGCGGTAGCTCCGTCCCAGGCACTAGCTAATCTACGAGTGCGGACCCACTGGGTCTGTGCTAGGACACCCCAGACTGCAGACGAGGAGCACGTCGCAGAGCTCAGCGGTGGTTAGGAAGCTGGAAGTGACGGCGGCCAGGACTGCTTCAGGGCCCTGCAGCTCATCCGGCAGGACCCTGCCCACCCCCTCGCCCCCCAGCTGATACTTCACTAGGGGCACAGGCACGGCCCGACCAGCGGCAGGGCCCCGGGCCAGGCGTTCCGTCTGCCATGACTGCAGGCGCACCGCTTATTCCTCCAGCACTTCAGCGAGCCTGGGCACGGGCCTCTGGAAACGCCCTTCTCTCAATTCTTACTTATATGAAAACCCGGTATTTTATGTTTTGGAAGTGCCTATGCATTTTTCTTATTTCTCTTAACTGTCAAGGTCAAACTGCACGTCCCCATCAGGGCCCATGTCCACCCTTCCACCCGCTTCTGACACATCCCCGCACGCACGAGCGCCCCACAAAGCTAGGATGACACAGGGAGGCATCGGAATGAATTACTGAGGTCACTCGCTGAACTTCAGCTTCATATTTTATTCTCGGCCCGAGACTGACACCGATTTCTCTCGCCTGGACGGTGGCCCTGGCTGCTCTCCGCTGGCATTTGCTGTACAATTTAGCTGTACTTCACAGAAACGGATCTAATAATTGTTAAATATGGAATACCGCAGGCAAAACAGTGCCTGTTCTTAGGCCAAGTCACCCTGAGCCTCCCTGGGACCCGCTTTTTCCCTCTGAACGCGAGTATGACTCTTGACAAAGAGAGGATTTTAAATGGTTGCGCAGCTGTCCCTAGGTCCAGGTAAGCTGGGGTGGGGGCAGGGTGGGAACCACCTCCTGTCTTTCAGGTCTGTCCACACCGAGACCGCCAGTCCTGAGCACAGCCCCACGTGCAGACCCCAGACTGTGCAGGCCCACCCTGCTGTCCGAGAGGCCTCCCGATCACCTGTCCCCCAGTGCTTGCTCGTTCCCTCTCTCCTGAAGCTGGTCACACTCCTGAGGCAGCGTGACTGCTGTCTTGGCTGAACCTGTTGTTTCTGTGCTCTCTGGTGTTCCATCTGGCCCCCTGGGGCGAATGCACCACGGAAGCCCAGAACTTGTGTGTCTGGTCCCCACTGCTGCGCAGATCTTGGAAAATGCGGCGGGAGGACAGACACGTGCAGCTCCAGGAGGAGAGAGAGGGGTGAGTCAGAATGGAGTGGCTTGGGGGTCCAGGTCCAGTGAGCTGGGCGGTGCGGGCTGGCCCAAGCAGAAGCTACTCCGGGTTAATCACCCAGGTCCCCACACAGCAGGGACTCCGGGACTGTCCCAGACTCATGCCAGCACATTAGCACTCCACTCAAGGCCGAGGCAGAAGCGAAGCGAGTGCTGAGGAAGCGTCCCCAACGAGCAGCTCACTTATTCCGGGAGCACCCCTGGCGAAGTGTGTCTCACCGACCCTTGTACACAGAAAGGAGCCCGCTCAGAGGTGCTGAGTGGCTGGCTGCAGTGGGAGGCCGTGAGGTCGCAGGTGGAGCTGGGACTTCAAACCAGAGACGTCTGCCCCGCAGACACTGAACATGCTGGCTGTTATTACCTCAGTTTCCTAAATGTCTGCAAGTCGAGATTCCTGCAGGCTACAGGGCAAATGTACCCGACCCACGTAACCTGAACGTTGGAGGCCAGGGCACAATGGTCTCCTCTCGGATGAACACGCACCCGGAAACCCAGAAAGGGGTCTGGTGAGGAGAAAGGAATGCTGACCTTCTTAGGGGGGTTATACACAACATCTTTATCACAAACGCTGTGGAACAAAGAAGAAGCAAGGGGAGTGCGAGGTGCAGCCCACTCAAGAAGAGACTCCTCAGGAACACTCATCAAATGTCAAGCTGGTGGATCAGGAAAAGCAGCGCTCAGCCTGCGGCAATCGAATGATATTTCAAAATGCCAACCATGAATTCTTTTCTTCAAGGGACAACACGGTACTAGTCTTGAGTTCAAATTTGGTTTGGTTCCCACTCCGCCCTCTCAGTCCTTGGACCTCGGATTCCCAGGACAGCCCCGGGACACAGCTGTGGGGGTCCAGGGGCCTCCTGTGAGGGCCACAGGTGAGAGGGGCGGGGAGAGTGGGACACCCCGGGTACGGTGCCGGGGCTCAGCTAACCGCCGGATCCTCTTTAGGCCTTGGCCTCCAAGGCCTCAATGGTCCTCCCTTCACCGTAAGGGACCTGGACCAGTGTTCTCAGGGGTCCTTACTTAGTGAAGGACATGCAGGGATGGGGCTGGACTCTCGACAGACACACAGAACTGATGCCAGGTCACTCCCGGGCCCAAGATCACGAGCACCTGCGAGAGCATTTCATAAGCACCAACCGCCTGTCTGCACTGGGCTGCGGGACACATGCGTGCCCCTGGCCCGTTCCTTTCTCCACTGCGCACGAAAGTGCAGACAGGTGAGGAAAGGAGGAGCCCACCTGGGAGCCACAGGGAGGGGGCACTGAGGAGCTTTTCAAAGGGCAGCGCTACTGGCTCTCAGTCCAACCTGAGTCCCAACAGCAGCCCCTATGCACCTGTGCCCAGGGAGTGGCGTTTCCTGCCATCTCCGGAGGAGCTGCCAGGATGGTCCGGGACTGGAGCTAATTCTTCATGATTAAGGAGGGCAGGACCCTTTGAACTGCTATTCCTCTATAGTTAACAACAAAACGTGCAAGCAGCAGACAGGAATTAGTTGCATGCATGTGTTTTGCAGCCTCTACTGCCACTAGGAAGCCAGTCCACCAGAGCTGCCCTGTGGCCGGCATGTGCAGGGTCCACGCCGTGGCCCACGTGTTCCGTGCACCAGCCCGCAGATCCTGCGAAGCCGCTGAGGCTTGACTTGCAGACAGCACTGCTGCTTGTTGATGATAAACTCAGAGGAAGGCGGAGAGTGTTCCCCACACATTCAAAAGGAGTGAAGGACATGGGGAGATAAAGAACATAAATGGTATTTACTGAATTCAGCAATTTTGAACTCAGCATAGCAATTAAAAGCATCTTTATTCCTTGTTAGGTTTCTGGCAGATACTCTGTTTCCACCGATCCTGAGGCAGGGTCCCAAGAAGTTAGGAAAACTCCCCCCCTGGCGGAACAAGGGAGGCTGGGACGCAGCAGTTAAACCGGCCGAGTGGTGAACTGCCTGCTGGTGCGCAGCAAGGCCCTGCCTCCCCCAGCCGCAGACACCGAGGAGCAGGTGGGCTTCCCCTCTCCTCCCCCACCGGGGAGTGAGTGCCTCACGCCACCTGGTCTGGGAGACAGAGACCCGGTCAGTGCCATCAGTGCCAGGCAGACCCCAGAACAGGTAAAATCAAGAGAAACAAACGACAACAACGAAACAGTTAGCGCCAGACAAACCCAAGATGAAAGAACAGCAGTGAGGCTGACCGGAGAAGGCTCCCACACGCCCTGTACACTGGATCGGATGCATGAGCACATGAAAGGGCACACTGAGACAGATGCTGAATCTTCTGTTCAGACCTTCCCTGAGATCAGCCCTGAAACTCCCGTCTTTAGAAACCAGGTAAGAACCCTGGTGACAAAGGTCCCAGTGCGCGGTCTCCCTTGAGCTTGCCCACACCTTCCCCCTTCTTTCCTCAGGTGTGTGTTCTGCTTTTTCTCTCTCAAGTTCTGAGGGTCCTCACCCCCGACACCTGCCGTCAGGGAAGCAGTGGGCAGCAGTAGGGGCTGGTCCCAGATTGACCCCCTGAACTCGTCTCCAAGGGACCCATGTTTGACTCTGCGACCTGTTCCCTGAGCCCACCAGCCCCGCCCAGGCTCTCTCCCACTGCCTCTTCCATCTGAAGCCCTTCCTTTGTCTCACCGGCCCCAGCTTTCGTGAACGTGCTGTGAAACCTTTCCTGCACGAAGCTGAGAGGCCACACGTCCCAGACCGTGCGGGGACAGGCCTGCCTCCAACCCAGCCCTTTCCCGGCAACAATCCCACGCCACACGGTTTCTTCCCTTTCACCTCCAGCGGGGCACCCCGGCATCTCGCTTTGTTTCCCCCTCTGCTACTCACTGGCGATGCCAGCAGAGCTGCACCCGATTTGTCCCCTGCTTCCCAGAGTATCTGGTGCAGTGTCATGCACGCAGCTGGTATTTAGATGTAGATCAAAACATCTGACATACCCTGGGCTGGGAATCGAGAGATAATGAAAGTCAGTGAAGAACTCACACATCCCTGCCTCCCCTGCTTCCCCGGAAATGAACCTGTGTTACAGCCAACAGGAAATGGCATTTTTCACGGAGTGAGCATGGAGTCAGGCGGCCTGTGTACAAAGGGGGTAAAGCAAATGCTATCGGCCAGACACCAACATGCAGTGGGAGCCGCTGGCAGGTGTGGTGAGTGGCACGTGGTTTACGGAGACCAGTGCCGGCCAGAATGGTGTGGGACTGTCCCACCCAGAGGGGCTCCTGGCAGCCAGACCTGAAAGCCAAGAAAGTTCTGTCTTGAAGAGAAGCTTGAATTCCAAATTATCTTCTGCTGAAACTACTTTAAAATAAAAGTCCTTTGTTCTTAAGCAGAACCCCGACAGAAAGCAGAGAACTGGTTCGTACTGACACGCTGAGGTGGGAGGGCTCGGAGCCCCTCCGAGGTTATAAATGTGTCTCTGGGGGGATGGGTTGGGGTGAGGGGTTCCCAGGGGCTCTCAGGTGTGAACGACCATGTCGTGGGTCAGGCACTGACGTCTCACGTGGAAAAGACAGGTGTAGCAGAAAACGTGTGCTCCCCGTCGCTTGAAATGAAAATTCCTACGCACACTCTGTGTCCACACGTGGCCCTCACCATGCAGACGGGCAGGGCCACTGGTTCTGCCTTGTCCCCACCGACAACACTCACATACCGACAGCCCGAGTCTGGGTCCGACGCACCCCACGCTTTCTCTCGCGCACGTGAGGTCCATCAGAGCTGGTGGGATTAGCGCCCCACCCCGTTTCTTTTGCATTAGCATCTGTGAATGTTCCATCTCAGAGGAATGATGGCCGGCTCGCTCTGCAAACAGATGAACACACCAGTGCGTTCTGCCGCTGTCTGGTTTGGGCCTGGCCCCCTGAAAGTCGGCACTGCAGTGATTGGAAGCAGTGCAGTGCTAATCTACCCCATCAGCCACGCGTTTTCATGGAGGTCTTACCAATGCCCTAAGCCTGCCCGCCCCCACCCCCGCTAATTCTAGTCATGAACAGTAACGCAAGTAACTGCCATGTCAGACACTTCAAATACATTACCCTGTTTATGCTGTGCGCCATGTTGCCAGGCACGTATCACTACACCCATTCTTCTGGAGGGAACACTGAGGTTCTGAGGAAATTGAAGCCCATGGTTAAAATTAAAACCTGGATCTCGAGCTTCAAAGTCAGCCACATCTGCCAAGGAGGAATGCTGCCAGACGGACCTGGTCAGACTCGCCCCATGGTCACTGCCCCTTTACCCAATACAGTCACCCCCAGAAACAGTAAATGCTGACTTGATAACCAATCCCTGGGGATCACAAGTATCTGTCAAAGTCTCATGTCCTTTCAACACGTTAATGTCAGTAAAATCATTCCTCTAACTCCCCCCACCCAAGTAGAAATAACACAAAGACGGCTTGCTCTCTCAACATGTTTGTTGTCAAGGTGATTTAAAACAATTACTCTGTTACCGTTCACGTATCTGAAGGAGATGAACACCACCACGAGGCATTAAGAGGCTAACGTGGTTACAGAATCTGAGCTGCGATTATAATTTGTTTCTTAGCAACTAATAGTGAAAGTGAGGAAGCAGATTCTGGCACGGCTGCACGAGGCAGCATCACCGCCCTGGGAACATCGTGACGTCCTCAGCGGCACAGCCTGTGAGTCACTTGCCTTGGCTGCTACCAGGGAGAGATTATTTTGGGTCTGCTTGGCTAGAGCCCTTCAGGATTCTCATCACAAGTCAGCCATTACTGCCTGTGTGTTTGCCCCTCTCTGCCCTGATATGCTGAACACGACATACTGGTGTTAGTTATTCCGGGCATTAAGATACGCACAGCAGAATCAGCAAGATGCAAACAGATTCCTTTAATAACGCAGGGAAAGGACTTCATCACGAGGATAGTTGCACTTCCTGTCTGAAACAGCACTTATTAAATGCAGCCATGGTTAGAGGAAATTAAAAACTTTATAGTCAATGGGAATGCAAGCAACAGGAGTCTTACAGGGCCCGATGGGCTGCAAACAGGGAGAAACAAGAAGGAGACAGGAGCAGTCTCAGGTCTGACCACCTGAGACAGCTGCTTGGGGTTGTCCCTCTTCACGCTGTCACCCAGAGTACCCTCATGCCCCGACACTACCTCATAAATACTTTCCAACAGGTCTCCCTCCCTTCCACCACCTTTACCTCGGAAAGAATCTGTCATGTCCGCCCTGGGACATCAGAAATAATCGTGAATGTTTTTCCAGGCTCTGGCATCGCAGCCCCGCAAACACCACGCTCTCCAGAAGGAAGCCACAGGGACTGGGCTCTGAGACACAAGCCTGATTCTGTCCCAGACACCGTCTCCCGGCACGTGACCAGCCCAGGCTCATGGACGTCGGAAACAGGCCCTCCTGAACTCCCGCCCCCATCGTGCGTCCCCCATGTCAGGGCCGCCCATGCCCGCCTCCTCTTGGACAACTCTGGGTGTGGCATGTGCCCACGTCCCTGCCTGTCCTGGAGGGTTGGCTACCTCGCCTTTGCAGCCTGAGTACGTGACACGCCCCCCTGACTCTCTTGGCCCCTTCAAGGGCCACGACCAGGCTCGGTCACCCGTCTGTCTGGGGGAGCCCACGGGGCACCCCAGAACAGGTCAGAGGTTGCTGCCCCAGCTGTCTTTCTACCGTATCCCACACCCCAGAGTTATTATTTTATTAATACCTCACGCCTTCCCTCCCACTACAGTGGGAACTCTCTAGTCGCATTTAATCCCTTCGGACCTTCCTCCCATAGGTTCTTATTGCCTGTTGTCCTTTTCCATCCAGACAGGCCTGACTTTACAATCACAAGGGAATCCTCGGTCACACTTCGTTCCAGAGTGTCCCCACAACAGCCTCTGGTGTTGGTGTTGCCCCCATTACTTGGAGAATGAGATTAAGCTCAGACAGGAAGAGAGCTGGCAGGGGCCGAGGCTGGGCGGTGGTCTGCGTGAGCACTGTGACTACCATGACACAGGTGAGTCTGCTCACTGTGCCCTGGCTTGGCCAGCTCCCTGGGGAGGTGGCCGTGGGGACTCACATCTCTGCTACCACCCAGTGCTGATTCCCAGCCGCCTCACACAGGGGGGCGTCTCACACAGAGGGGCGCCTTGCAGCCAGTTTTCCATGCAACCCGGCTCCAAACGCAGGTCCCCACCGAGATGCTGAATCAAATCAACTGTGCTATGTGTCTGTCTGCGGTGTGCATGCCCGCAGCTGCCCCTGGAGGGAGTTTGGGGGAATTTTCACCACCAGGTTTCACTGTGTGGACTGGCTCTGGCGCCCAGTCTCTGTGAAGACAGGGTGGCCGCACCGCACCCCCACTCCCGAGCACTCCTGGCTCCAGGCATGCCAGGGAAGGAGGCGCCGTGTGTTCCAGCACCTTGTCTCCCCACTCTGAATTTTTACTAGAAAAGCAAAACCCAACAGAGCTTGCTGCCTATACCAGCTGGGCGCACCCCTGTGCATCTGGGAGGATCGACCATATGTGGCTGTGGGGTCCTGAGGCCGTGCCCAGCATCCCTCTGGGTGCCGGGCCATTGCTGGTGTTGCCCAGGGACCCTCCCGCTCCCACCACAGCAGCTGTGAGGTGGCAGTGCCTGACCACAGGACCCAGGACGCTGCATTCCTGGGCCACGTCCAGTCCACTGATTACCTCCAACCTGGGGCTCTGCTGTGTTCGTTTCCCTCCATCCTCTGGGTCGGGCAGTGATGCAGGTGGGCTTTGGAGCTGTGCAAGAAGGGCTGGGAAAGAGGGCAATGGGCTGCAGAAACCCGCAGCTTTTAAGATGCCTTGTCTTTGGCGGGACCACAGCTGAGGTCCCACTGCCCCGTCCTCTTATGGGAGGAGGGGCATGGTGGGCCAGGTTCAGGGGTCAGGCGGGGCAGCAGTGAGTGTGAATGGAACTTCCCTCTCATCCTGAACACGTGTGCAGCTCCAGCAGCCGCCTCCGAAAATACACAGGAGGACAGGGAGGACAAGAAGCCACTCTTTTCTTCTTGGGGCCCAAAGCCAGTCCATCTGACCCTGAAAACCCCAGGTGCCAAGGTCTGAGGTGGCCTCCAGGGGCCACTGGGGCAGACCCGCCTCCAGACCTGGGGCAGGCTGGCTGGTGCGAAGGTGGCTTCGGTCTGCATGGGCGGCCCTTGGTTCTGTTGCAGACATGATGCTCCTTCCCCTCCCACTCTTTCTATCAGCTGCGTGCTGCTTTTAAAGGACACTGGTTTATAGACTTTGGGATTTAATAGAGCAATAGAATTTTAAGACAATAAAGGAGAGGTGTGTAAAACTAACACAGGTATTCCTACGTATGGACTCCGAAAATGGTCACTGTCATATTCTACCACCTTCGATCTGTAAAAGAAAGAACTTTTTCAACATTAAAACATAGGAAGATCAAAGTGTCAGAAAAAAAGCAATTTTTCAAAATGCCTAAACTCTATGAAATTTCATCGTAGGGTATGTTTACAGACCAGAACTTAAGGGCAGACCCCAAACTGTCTTCTTCACCAAATCACGACAGATGTCAGATAGCCCAAGAGTGTGGGCCATTTGTTTCTGCGGCTCAGAGGAGCCCTTTCCCAGCACACGTGGCACCTCGGTGTCGGGAACAGTCACCGGGACTCAGCTCAGAGTCCGACCCTGATTCCTAGGGCTGACACTTCCATGTGTGGTGACTTGAGGAAGCCGCCTGTCATCTCTGAGCTGTTCAAGCCACACCTGTCGTGGGACCACACCTGGTGGGGCTTTGTGAACGCCAAACAAGACCTGAGACTCAAGGGTGAACAGGCAACCTGGCCATCGGCTGTGTTTCCAAGGCACACGAGCGGTGGCTTGGGTTGTTAAGGACAAAGCAAGACAGTGTCCGAATGGACTGCGCGTTCTGTGGCCAGGCGCCTGTTTCTTTGGTGGAGCAGTCCCCAGTGCGAGGCACAGCAGCGGGGGACCGTCGGGACTGCCTGGTGGCAGTGTGAGGACAGGCCGCATGGCCCTCCACGTCTGCACCACACCTCGCTCCAGGGGCTGGACACACACGCACACATCCAAGGAGCCCCCCATCCCCATTATCGCGCAAACCCAGGTTCAGCTGAAAGACAGTCTGTAGCTAACCAATGAAAACTGAGCGCATTAGCTAGGTCACCTACCTGCTGACTGTGGCAACATCGATTTTTGTTGAAATACAAATTATTTAAGTATACAAATACTTAAGAAAGTATTTTCTGCTTATCCTTCAAAACGGGCTTCGATGAGCTATTTCACATCACTGCCAAGGGTAAGAGGAAGACGCTCATGGTGGGACAATAATCATGTGCCCTTCTGCCCCATTCACCAGAGAGGTAGCTGGGCCGCCGGTACTGAGAGGGCCGCGATCGTGAGGCTGACCCAGAGCAGGAAGTAGGCCGCTGTCTCCCGCACTGGAGTGGGGACCCCTCTGTAGGACAACGGACCATGTCTGGCTTTGCTGCCTGCGCAGTGCAGCATGGACACTCGGAACAGACTCCGAGTGAATGGAGCTCCACGGACCGTGCTTTCCCTTCTCTCCTGACACACCTCACTCTTTCCTCCGTCTGATCCACGACCAGCCTCATCCGAAAATGCCACTTTTGGCCATCTCTCCAGCCCCTCCCCACACCCCTTCCTCTGTCTTCTGTCCTTAGGGACCAAGACCGTCAACCTTCAGACCCTGCCCAGACTTGGACCCCTCTGTGAGGGGTCAGCTTCCTGGTGGTCTAATTCATTGTTGTACCCGCCTCATGTCACAGTGCTGGCCGCCTAGCAGGTACTCATTAAATAGTTATGGGAGGAGAAAAACAAACACCCCCAAGGAAATCTCTACACCGACTGCCGACAGCTCGATTTTTCATGACACATTTCCTTGGATGATGTGATGGCATTTTCCAGAGGTGCCAACTTTTCCAATACAGAGGCACATCAACAATTTCCGACAGCCGAGTGTTCCTCAGTAGAAATCGCAGGTATGATTACTGATGCTGCGTTGCCTGTGGAAGGAAAGGTCAGCGAGAGGAAAACGAAGCCGAGTCTCCTGGACATGGTGAGCACTCAGTGCTTCAAACCCTTGAACACCTAGTAGGTGCAAGGAGCTGTGTTTGAGGTTGAGTAAAATACAAAAATGTGAATCTGGTCCAAATGGCAGGTATACACAGACCCGTGGGAGGGCCACACAAACCCATACCCTCTAATTCCAGCACCCACGGGGAATCTGGGGGCGCTCGTAGGTGGCAGAGACAGGGCGCGTGGCGTTCTCAGCTCACACATGCCCTGTAGGTGGCCAGATGAAGGTGTGTCTACACACACACGCAGATGACGTTTCCCAGGCACGGTTAATGCTCACAGCTCTCTGGCACCATCGTTAGGCACACTGGATGGATGGCACCAGGGCGGAGTCGAGCGTGGACACACGCGCCATCACATGGTCCTCTGGTGGCAAGTACAGAGACTGGTGGGTACAAAGCCGAGGGGAGACCCAAAAGGTTGGGGGCATTTTGGAGACGACTGATTCTGAAGCCCTCTGGGGGAGGCAGGGAAACTGCCCTGGGTCAAGAGTGCCCTGGGCTCTGAGGACACCCACCGGGGGCCTGTCGGTGATGCAAATGCACGGCCATGATGTTGGCAGGGTTCTTGGGGTGTCACACACCGGCAGGAGCTCATCGGTGTCAAATGGCCTGGTGGCCTACTAGATGGCGTTAGGACTCCTGTGCCGCAGGGAGAAACAGTCGTCTTCGGGGGCCTTAGCAGGAGCCTGGCCTGCAGAGTAGTGGCTGCTCCTAAGAAAGGACCAGCGTCCCTGTGAGGGTGGCTGTTTGAGGAGAAGAGACCCAGGATGGAGGAGTAGGGACAAATGTTCCCCCTCACATTGGATTAAATGGCGGCTTTGATCGTTGCTGCTGCACGGTGATGCCACCTAAGGGCGGATGGCCCAGAGTTCCTCCTAAAACACTGAATTCTACATGCTCGCCCAGAACGGAACCTTCAGCTTGTTGGGCAAGTGGGCTGGAGTGAGTCCTGCAGGAGAAGTGTGTCACTATTTGAAATCAATGCTATTAATGGACACCTCTTCACTGAGAAACTTGGGGAATCGACACAGGGTGGTGCTGGTGGAGGATCAGGTGTGTGGCCCCGACGCCAGGCAGGGGGGAACTGGGAGTCCAGGCACAGGCTCCTGCATCTGCGATCAGAGAGCTGAGCATGGGCAGGTGGGCGGGGCCACCCCAGGGGAAAGCGCCACCTTTGCACGGGATGTGGTTGAAACTGCTGGGTATTCACATGCAAAAGAATGAATTTGAAAACCACAGAAAAAGAGTGAGGCTGGACTCCAACCCCAGCAGATACAAAAATTAACCCAATGTGAAACAGACACCGAAGCTTAAGAAGCTCCGAGAGTCTTCTTAGAAAGCACAGGAGTGCGTTTTTGTGGCTCCACGCAATGGTGTCCTGGCTGTGAGACCAGACGCATACGCAGTGACAACGGGAACATCTAACCGGGCCTGGGTCAGAGTCCGGAGTCCCGGGCGGCGCCGAAGGGCGGCGTCAGGACAGCGTGAACGCAGCCCGCAGACCG
>PVIA01016253.1:0-19608 GCA_004024845.1 Tonatia bakeri | reverse complement strand
TTGATTGGGAGCCTTGCTGGGTAAAGTAGTCTTGGTTGCATGCCTCTGGTTCTCATTATTTGGAATATTTCTTGCCATTCTTTTCTGGCTTGGGGCGTTTCCATTGAGAAGTCAGCTGCTCACCTTATTGGGGATCCCTTGTATGTTACTTCCTGTTTCTCCCTTGCTGCCTTTAAGATTTTCTCTTTGTCTTGGAATTTTGCCATTTTAATTATGATTGTCTTGAAGTGGGCCTCTTTGGGTTCCTCTTGATTGGGATTCTCTGTGTTTCCTGAATTTGTGTGACTTTTTCTCTCATCAAATTAGGGAAATTTTCCATCACTACTTTTTCAAATAGGTTTTCTTTCCCTTGGTTTTCTTCTTCTCCTTCTGGTATTCCTGTTATATGGATATCCTTATGTTTCAATTTCTTTTGTATTTCTTTTAATCTCTCTTCATTCCTTTTTTTTTTTGCTAAAAACCTGTGAATATTATTTCCAGTTTCCGATTATTGTTTAAGTGAAATGGTTAAAATTAAATTTCTTATCACAGTACCCCAAATACTCTTCAGAAGATGAGTCTTTAAGGGAAATAGCATGTACTCCAAGTCTTAGAAGGCTGAACTTGGGATGACCAAGACTCTTAGGGAGGCCACATTTGTCTTCCTGACTAGTCAGACCAGCAAGTGCTAGCAATACTGTTTTCTAAAGGAGTTGGTTGCATCCTTTACCCATTGTTGGGAATTCAGTTCCAGTCTTGCTTACTCTGTGGGGTTATTGTAAGTGTCAAAAAAGATAATGGAGATAAAAAAACTTTTAAAATGCTTTGTTTTTGTATTATCATTATTAGGTGATGAGCTATCTCATAGTATTAAGGGCATTATGTTGTCTTGGAGATAAACTACTATCAATAGAATGTTAAAAGTCCATCTGAGAATCTAGAAAATGTTCTAGCAGTATTATATGGAGGTTATATCAAAGGTGGTTTATGAAATGGATGCCAGTGGCAGGGTAGCAGGTGTTATGGAGAAAACTCAGCTCAGAGATGTGAAATTTGTTCCTTAAGCCTTCACCTTCTCTGGACTGCTATTCCCATGCTGACTTTGCATTTCAGGTTGAAGCTTGAGGATGGAGAGGGGACCCCTCCTCTCCACAGGGAGTTCCAAGTTGTGCTCTTGGGACCACTGGGCCAATTCTGTGACCTCTGTGGACACCTATGTAGTATATTGTAGGACAAATTGGATTGGAAGAATTTTATGGTTCATGGGGAAACATAATGAAAGTGGGAACTACTCATTCATAATACAAATACACATTCAGTTCTTATTATAAACCATAGCACTAAAAGCTGTTATTGCACAGGGGAGTATTAAGCAGGCAGGAAAACCAGTTTAGATGTGAAACTATTTAGAATGGAGAAGTACAAGTTCCAAAATAAAAATGGATGAGAGAAATCCATTTAAATCTGTCTATTCCTCATTAATGATACCCCCTAGTCTAAACTACTGCCATCTTCTGTGTAGGCTCTGAGCCTCCTAACTGACCCACTTACAGATATCTGCCCCTGTTAACCTGTTCTTTTGTCTGCACCCATCTTTAAAAACTGAAGTCTGATTCTGATCCCTCCCTCCAAATAACCCTTCATGGCTTTCCACTGCTGGTAATATGAAGAAAAAACTCCTCAGCAGACCAGTGAAAGCTAATGGTCTGGTTTCTCCCCTTCTATTCACCTTGTCTTGCATCAAGCTGGGGTTGTGTTAGCCATGTACTGATACTCTTTGTCTCTCGTGGTCATCTTGCTCCTTCCAGTGATAGGGGCTGCATCTGTGATTCCTTCTGCCTAGAGCAATAAAGATCATTTCTTCCCCAGAGTTCCCTGCTTGACTTCCTTGGCTAGGTCAAACCCCAAGCTCTGGGTCTACCCTACATCACCTTTGTAGTGTTGTCCATGCTGGAATATGGTGTCTGGTTTTTACCCTCTCCTCTACCAACATGCTGTTCCCTGATGTCAGTGACCTCATCTGGTTTGGGTCATCGTGGTGTTCCCAGTATCTCATACTTAGTAGGCTCTCAAAAATATATATCAAATAAAGAAATAAAAATAAATAATGAGAAATAACAAAATGTCATTCTAAGATTAAGCCAGAGAAATCGTCTCTAAGATGTCCTGTGAGGGATATTGGCTGAACGGATAAGGTAACTTACCTGCCTGTTTTTTTTTTGCTCCTGATGAGCAAAAATTCTATTTTTTAACTTTGAATCTCTCCACTGCATTGGGAATCATTGCTAATATGAGACTTTCTAATTTTTTTTATTGTTGTTCAAGTACAGTTGTCTCCATTTCCCCCCCACAACTCTCCCTAACCCCAGGCATTCCAACTTCTCACCCTTGATCCTATCCCCCTTTGGTTTTGTCTATGTGTCCTTTATAGTTGTTCCTGAAAACCCTTCTCCCCTTTCCCCCAATTATTCCCTCCCACCTCTCCTCTGGTTACTGTCAGTTTGTTCTTAATTTCAATGTCTCTAGTTATATTTTGTTTGCTTGCTAGCTTGTTGTGTTGATTAGATCCTACTTATAGGTGAGATCATGTGGTATTTGTTTTTTATAATTAAAACAGTTTGAAATTCTGGGTAAAAAGGAGTCTTTTCCTATAAAGTGAAATAATTTAGATGTTATTCAATTTGACCTGCAAGTCAAGAAAATATCCAGAGTTAATTAGACTTACTCAGGGGCTGGTTGGTTTGTCCTTTGTCTCTGAAGCTGCTTATTTTAATATCCCTTTAGCCTTACAGATGTGACTGTGGATGCCAATATGATAATTCAGAGTGAAATTCATGTACTGCAAGCAGATTTAGCTGTTTTCTCACCAAATGTTATTATGTTCATTAAGCCCGAGCTATTATTAAAACAAAAGAATCATTCCAAAATCAAGTTGAAAATACAATCTGGTATTACATTTTTGATAATGAGAGTAAATCACAGTTCTACCGACTCTTAGTAAATAGGTTTTGACTTCCTCTGTAATTTTTGAATGACATCTTTAACTTATTACTTAACATGTGATTTATTTGAAGGGATTACTAACTACCAATATATCAAAGACTACAAGTTTGAATATCTTTAATCATCTCTCATATCATCAATCACCAGGGCAGAAAGCTGAGGAAGAGAGCAAGTACTGCCTTCTAATAAACCATCTGAACGCCTCAAGAAGCTGTGGTAGCAGCAGGTTTCAGACTTTATATGGCTTTTATTCAGTTCAGTAATCATTTGCTGGGTGTCATTAGTGGCAAGTACCATTCTAGTCAAAGAGAGGGGTAAGCAAGCATGGCAGTCAGAGAGCAACTTGAAGTATTTCTCATTAAGGGTTATTCCATAGACCTCATGCTTTATTCTTGACACCATTGAAAATTAGATTACACCAGGCCAGCTCCCCTAGGCACATGACCTGATGCATGTGAAAACACCCAGCACAGTTCCTGGCACCTTGTAATAACAGTTGACCATTAGTGTTGGGAACTGGAATTTGATTTCCCCAAAGTTTATTTTAGGAAGTTTTCTTCCTGGGAAACATACTTCAGTTCTTTTTTCTTATTAATCATTTTCTCTAAAAGCAAGAGCTTGCAGATTCCTATCTTTTTCAAGCCTTACCTTGCTTCCAAAGAATTATGATTTACTCTGATGTACGAGACCTTAAACATATAAAACTAATTGCAGGCCGGATTTTGCAGTATTCACTGAAGTCCAACGGTTTACATCATTTTCATAAATTAGAGTAGAATGAAGGAAGGGAAATTATGTGAGAGCAGAGATGATTATTTTTGTGACTTCTTCTAAGAAAGATGTTTTAATCTTTGCAATTATTCATTCTTTTGAAATGGGATGAATCTTTTATATGGGAAAGGCAACCAATCATACTGTATGATTGAAAAGGCAGACAGGTCTCTTTTCCACCCCAAACAAGAAACAGTTTTCTGATTGGTCTGCCACCACCATATCTGAAATTCCAACTATCATGTCTTAGTCTAAACACAAGAATCTGTTTAAAAATGCAAATAAAGGAAAGGTAATATTTTATATCTCTCCTAGATAGTAAATTAAGAATAAAATGAACTGGCCCATTAGCTTGTCCCTGAGGAAATGGGTACCAGAGAGAAGCTTTTGGTCCCTATAATATATTCCATCACAGCTGAATCACACTTGTTACTGATATTACAAAGGTAAATCTTACATCCACCAGATCATTATCAGTGTTTCTTTCAGCACTAGGTTGTATGTTCTCAGAAGACCAGGGCCCTGTCTCCCTCTCAGAGTCCCCAGCATGTAGCCTGTGGCCTGTTGACACATAGTAGGCCCTGCAGTCCCCCTTTTTAATGACTATTTTTTAGAGCAGTTTTATACTTGTGATAAAATTGAGAGAAATATACAGACATTTCCCATATATACCCAGACCCACACAGGCATAATCTCCCTCCTTATTAACATTACTTCCCAGAACATTTTCTTTTATTTTAAACAAAGGATGAACGTACCTTGACAGATCACAATCACCCAAAGTCCCTAGTTTACCTTAGGGTTCACTCTTGGTGCTGTATATTCTATAGGTTTGGACAAATATATGATAACATGTATCTGTTATTATGTTATACAAAGTGTGTTTATGTCCTAAAAATCCTCTGTGCTCTGGCTATTCATCTCTCCCTCCACCATGTCCTGAGCAACCACTGATCTTTTTATTGTCTTTATAGTTTTTCCTTTTTCATAATGTTATATCATTGGAATCATATAGTATGTAGCTTTTCAGATTGGCTTCTTTCACTTCATAATATAGATTTAAGATTCTTCTACGTCTTTTCATGATTTGATAGCTCATTTTTTCTAGCACTGAGTACTATTCCATTGTGTGGATGTATCACTATAGTCCACTCTATTCAAGTGAAAATGAAACTAATAGATTCAGTTGACTTGTGTTAAATTTTTATGTTTTAAATAAATTTATTGTTTTATTCAAACTAGTCTGTCTGCATAGATACAGTCTCTTATTCTTTGCCATACCATATTTCTGTACATCATAAAAATTTCAAAAACTAATATCACAAATTAGGTATGATTAAAAAACTTGAAAATGTTGTTTTCTTATTTTTCACATACTTTAAGGTCATTTGGTATAAACAGTGGGCTGTGTATGTGGTTGGTTAACATCTGAAGAAATATTATCAGAAATCTATTCTCCAGAGATGGGTCCTTCAAATGCTTCAAGTATTATTATTTCCAACCTGCATTGGGGAGTGTTACTTGCCCAAGGATTGCTAAAAGGAATTTTTCACTGGGAAGACAATTACTGTTTCAGCAATGTTATTGGCTAGAAAGTATAAAAATCTGGCAAATCCAGTAACAAATACATCACTTGTAAAAGAACTCATGGCTGGTTTGGCTCAGTTGGTTGGATGTCATCCCACAAACCAAAATGTTACCAGTTTGATTCCCTGTGAGGTCCTGGGTTGGAGGTTTGGTACCTGTTAGGATGCATATGGAAGGCAACCAATCAATGTTTTTCTCTCACATGGATGTTTACCTCCCTCTCTTTCTCCCTCCCTCCTTACATCTCTAAAAGTAAATAAACAAACAAACTAACAAACCCTAAAATAAAAGACTGCTTACGTGGAGCCAGAGAGATGCTTTACTCATTGGTAACCAAGGGGGACATCTGAAAAGGAAATATCTACATGTTCCGGCAGTTAGCAGAGTTTATGCGGTCATAGGCATCCAAGTTAGGAGAAAAAGAAATGAGAAAAAGACACATAAAACAAGAATGTACTGTGTGGAGCAAGACAAATGCTCAGTTCTCAGTGTTTAGAAGTGAATGGTCTAAGAATAAGAATATTTGGAAAAGTACGCTCTGTGAGTTTAAGTTTAGTGAGGAAAATGGGCACTTAAAAAGTCCAGGAGAGTACAATTTTTAGTTTTGAGTTTGGCAAGGACACTCAGGTTAGGGTCTTGCATATGTGGTGGTGGTGGTGTTGGAGGTATTGTATACACAAGGTCTGTCTGGCAAAGTCCAACCACTGTTAATATAATGAGATGGTTTGTGCGACATCAGTGTAACCTGGCGGCCAAGGAGAGTGGACTGGAATGCACATGTATGAATAATGATGACTTTACCGTACTAGTCAGTGGGGGTGGTAGAGGCTGTTGAGTGGGCATGAGTATGTGTGGCCATGCATTCAAAATGACTAAGAGCAATGAATCCACATCAAAATTATGCAGTAAGCTTGAACATTCCTCTGTGGAAACTATTCCGATGATTCAGAAGGCTGCAGCTATGGGCAACTGGTGATCGGCAGCTTCATCGCAATAATGTGCCCACTCATGCATCATGACTCATGCAGAGTTCTTTGGTGAAACATCAAATCACCCAGGTTGCTCAGACCCTCTATAGCTCAGACTGGATGTCCCGAGACTTCTGGCTTTTCCCCAAACTAATATCACCTTTGAAAATGAAGAGATTTCAGACTGTTGATGAGATTCAGGAAAATATAATGGGGCAGCTGATGGCAATTGGGAGAACTTTGTGAGGTTCCAAGTTGCCTTCTTTGAAGGGGAATAAAATGTCATTGTCCTTTGTACAATGTGTTTTTTATCTTGTATCTTCTTCAATACATTTCTCTATTTTTCATATTACATGACTGGCTACCTTCTGCACAGACCTTGTATATGTCTTAATCCTTCACACACACAAGCAATGGTGTTCTTGGTCTGGATTTGTTCTGGTTTTGTTTCTTTTAACCTCTCTGGGCATTGTCATCTGAGCTGACAAGATTAGAGGATCCTGTTTCCAGGTCACTGTTGAGTTTGCCTGAGAGCTCCGCTTTTCATTCTAAGGCTTGACAGATTGCTTTAGAGAGAAGCAAGGGTATCCCTAAGCTTATATAAACAAGTTATGGGGTTGATTTTGTGTTTATTTTCTATATTTGTATGAGTGGCAGAATTACATCTGAAACTTTTTTCTATAGCATAGCAACTGCTGGCAATGTGTCTACAGTAGCAGATATCCCTAATCATTGGAGGTTTTTGGTACTTACAGAAAATCTCCATGTAGATTTAGGTAAAGTCATAGCCAAAATAGATAGGTAAAAGAAACTAAGAAATACTGGGTTTAACTGGGGCTGACACTATTCTTGGACTACTGAAGTCTTCATCATAACTCTACAAGGTAAGAATTATTACCCTATTTTGTAGGTAAGAATACCCAGACAAAGGGGTTAAGTAATTTTTCCAGGGTCAATAATGGAACTAAAATCTGAAATAAGTTCTGTTTAATATTCTCTTATTCCGAATCCTTAGCACTTATGATAAAACACTTTCCCTCTTAGTATATGGAATAAGGGATGCTCATGATTCCATCTTAGAGAATAATGTATATGGAGTCCAGAAGGCATTTTAATTTAGTATTCATCCTTACTGAAAAAATAATATTTATTCTCAATGTAAATAAAAATATGTGATGCTCAATGCTATGAAAAATAAAGTTTAGTTAATTTAAAATTTGTTAGCTTGTTGAAATTTCCAAATGTGAATAAAAATACACTGTTATTTTGCTGTTTATTGTCATAAATTTAAGCTCTTTGAAAACTCTGACTTGTTTTGGATTTACACAGCCCTTCATTCTTTCTTGCTGATTTTCACTGGGTTTGAGATTGAAATTATCCAGAGAAGCAATAGCCTTGAAGTATATTCTGAATTGTATCAAGAATCACATGTCCTTTCAAAACTTAATTGAGCAGCACAAAGCTAATTAGCTATCTGAAGACATGCCATTTAATTCACAATCCAGCATTAATTTGTTCAACACTATGAGCTTATCTTCCATATAAATGCCTTTGCCCTATGGCTTTTCAAGCAGCTGCTATATATGAGAATGACTGATAGCTCTTTCCTTTAAATGTGGTGGTTACCTTTTATTCTCTCTTTCTTCATTTGGCCAAAAGATGGATGGATGGCATGCAAATTGTAATAAGAGGGTGTGTGTGTGTGTGTGTGTGTGTGGCAAATTTGAAGAAAATAGATGGCTAGAATGGCTAGAAGATCATACCATAAGGTCATCAGAGAATCACCAAGCTCTTAAGGTATGCAGGAATCATCACATCCCAGGCCTGCATTTCACAGCCCAGGAAATTGATGCTCAAATAAGTTTTGCATGTTGTTGAAGGTCACTTACTAGAGTGCGAATATACATGTTACATACCTTTTCTCTCTCAGGAATAAAGAATTGCTTTACTTAAAAATAAAGGCCTTGTTTGTTGTTTATCAATTGGTAACTAAGCAGATAAGTGCATTGAGAAACTAAGGACAACAGTCCAAAAATGTTCATAGCTGACATAGTCACGTCTATCAGATGCTGTGGGTTCAAACGTACCCATTCTTCAAGCTTCGGTTCAAGCCTTCCCTATTCTCTGTCTCTTCATGCATCTTAGTTGCTTAATGTTTTAACCACTTCCTTAAGAGTTTAACCCCCAGTCCCTTTAATAATTCATGGTGTTTGTGTGTGTATGCATGCATGCACATGTGTACCACATTATAATGCACCAGTCTACTTTAGATTATAACCAGTCTAGTTTAGCTCATAAGAATAAGTTTTGGCAAAGTTTTTAATCTGTATTCAAGTCCCTTAAGGATCTCACACCCAACAATAAACAGAGGTAAGACTCAGGATCAATGATAGGTGCCTTGTGCTGATGAACCAGCAGGGGCAAGCTTGACAGAGATGGGAACACAAGCTGCTATGGCACCACCTACCCAACCTGTATACCCAGGTAAGACATTTGCTTCTTACTAAAGTCAACAATTATCAGCGGGTGGCTTAATTCATTGAAAATTTCCAAGTCTTTATTTTACTTTCTATAAGCTGTGACTTTGTCAATAAGACTTATATAGCTGTCATCGAGTCTGTGTTCTACCTAAAATTCAACACACCTTTAGGCACATAGTAAATGCTCTGAAAGTACTTGTGGAACTGAGCAGGAAGCTGATGAACTGTACTTGATTCTATCAGTGTGGTCTGTTCAAGGTCCAGTTAGTCATTGAGATATTTGTTTGCATCATGTCAGATAACTTGAGCACCTCATTAGATGAAATTGAGAGCTTGGTTTTGCTCTCTGAAGACAGCTTTAAAAATGCATTGTTGGGGCACCACCCATGGCAGGGGTGCAACAGAGCTGTGCGCAGGAAGAACACTGGGTAGGACTGAGGTGGGTGGTGGGGAGGAGGTTGGAAGGAAGGTGGGGCGAGTCACCCAAGGGACTCTGGCCCCGGGTGACAGAATCCACTTGGGCTGCCATGGTATACAATGTACCAATGAGAGTGCTCATCTGGCCATTGCCATCTATGCTGGACCTGGCCAAGGTGCAGAGCATTTTGAACACAATACAGGAGGACCAAGACAGCATGCCCCCCATTGATGTCCTCTGGATCAAAAGAGCTCAGAGTGGTGATGCTGCTAATCCTTCGAGAGCTGCCACCATTCTGTAGCCTTCCAACAGTTACAGCAAGAGACCATCCCTGCCAAGCTTGTGTAGTTCATGATCTCGGACCTAAGGGTGTACCTGGGTACTTCCACACAGACTTGCAATAGCAGGCTCCTTGGCACCTGTCATCACCCCCAAAAGCACAAAAGATACACCTAACTCCCAGTGGACTGGGCCATGCAGAAAATTTGCAGGTGAGCATTCTCTCTGCACTTGGAGGGAAGAGAGTCTGACCTAAGCACCCTCTATGCTACCCGCAGGACCTTGTGTTCACTACTGAATGGTGTGGGAGGTCCAGATCCCATTGCTGTGAAAAGGGTCACATTTTTGCTTTTAAGGGGGATTATTGAGAGGATGAAATGGGAAAGGAGATGGGCTTGGAGAACTACATGCTGTTGGCTCCAGATTCCCAAGAACAAGGATCCTTCTGTATTTTTGTCTTTGTATATCCTATTATGTGAAATACATTTGGCTCTAATTAAAGGAAAATCTAGGTTAACAAAAAAATTTATGTTCCCATACAGCATCAGTTTTGAAGACAGGTGACCAACAACATTGGTTTTACAGCTCAGCAAAGGTAGAGTGCACATCTCTGTGGTCCTTTCCATCTTTCCCTCATTGACTGTTGCTTCATGGTCACAAGATAGTTGCTGTATCCCTAGAAATCATGGCTATGTTCAATAAAGGAAGTAGAGAGAGAGAAGGAAGGGTTGTGCTAGCTGGACTTGTAAACTTCTATCATAAAGTCTATGTTTTTTCAGAGGTCTTTTTCCTGATCCCTCCTCTGCATATTCCTGCTCTCTCCCCTACATATTTCTACTTAAGTGTCATTGGCCCAAACCAGCTATCTAGATGCAAAGAAAGCTAAGACAGCAGGGAACAGAATTGTCACAATTGAGTAGACCAGTCATATCCCATCCCCCAGAACTGACACATTGCCTCCTGAAGTAAAATTGGAATTCCACTACCAAGAGAGAAATGAGTAATTGGTATCAGTTAGTCTTTGCTATATAAAATGTTATCCCCAAACTGAGCAGCTAAAAACAAGTGACTTATTTTCCCATAATTATGTGGGCTGGCAGTTTGGACTGGGTTTATCTGGACAGCTTTGATATCACCTAGGGTTGCTCCTGGGACTGCATGCAATCAGTTTTCACCTTAGATGGGTCAAGGATGATCTAACTCACTGGCCCAGCAGTTGATAAGCTATTGGCTGGGTGACTAGTTTTCTTCCGTGTGGTTTCTCCTGCAGGCAAACTCAGGCTTAATTGCATGGTGGCCTCAGGATTCCAAGAGCATGAGAGGAGAAGCTGCAAGCTTCTTGAGCTCTAAGCCCAGAATTGGTACAACACTTCTGCTAAGTTCTTTTGGTCAGAGAAAATCATAAGGCTGGCCCAGATTCAAGGGGTAGGGAAATAGAATATTCTTGTTAAAGAAACTGAAAATAATTTGTGGTATTTTGCAGCTATCACAAATGATTTGCATAGGCAAATATCAGTGTTTCTCTCACTCTCTTGCACAGGGCCTCACTCTGCCCAGGCTGAACTCTCTAAGACATTGTCCTGGCCCTCAAACTTAGGGGAGGAGGTAATAGGGCAGGTGGTGAATTTCTTCCAGGGCTGGGCCCACTTTAATGGGGACATCACCTTATCTGCACTGGGATGAGGTAAGTGAGGTGGGACATTCCAAAGGGGCCTCTGAAAGCCAAGAGTCCTTGTGTAAAAGGGAAGACATGGAGGAATGATATAGAGTGAGGTGGCATTGCTCTCCTCACTCTCCTGAGGGATCTTGGTCATTTGTTGTTTTCAAGCCTCAGTTTCCCCAGCTCAGTAATGAAGACAACAGCCCTCTCACCTATTCTCTGTCCCAGGGAAAGATGACTGAGGTGACCAATAGAATTTAAAAGGAAAGTAGTTCTAAATGCAGTGTTTGGATTGGATATTCTGGATTGGATCTTGGAACAAAAAAAGACGTTAGTAGAAAAACTGGAACTCTGAATAAGGCCTCAATTCTAGTTAATAATACACTAATGTCAATTTCTTAGCTTTGACAACTTAGTACCATGTAACATGTAAGATGTTGATGCTGGGGTAAGCTGGGAACTATTCTGCACTATCTTGGCACCTTTTCTGTAAATTAAAAATCATTCCAAAATGAATTTTATTTAGTAAAAATAAAATGCATTGGTGATGACATTGACATTTTATGACTCTCATACTCTACTGACTGAGCTGGCCAGATGCTGACATTGACGTTGTAATACCTGTATCTGGTATTAGAAGCTGTTGTCAGATCAGGTGATATTTTGCTATAGAAACTTCCTGAATCCCAGAGGTGTTTAAGTGCAAAGTTTGATTTCTCATTAGTGCTCTACCTCCATTGTAGGTCAGCTGGATATTGCACTCCACATCTTCTCATTCCAGACCCTTGCTCTAAGACAGCCACTATGTTGAATGTTTCTGGTTTCTGTGTCAGAAGTAAAAAGAGCTATGGTGGATGTTCACTGGCTATTTAATGCTCTAGCCTAAAAGTGACACATACTTCTTTTTCTAACTCATTGTCTAGGCTAGTCATGTGGTTTCACTCAGCACCAGAGGGGCAGGATGTGCCAGAAGAACCCTGGGCTCAGGAAGCAGAGAGCTGGACACATATGATTAGCAACAGGAATGGCTCCTGCACTGGATGAGGGCTGATTTGCCATGAATTAGTAAAGCCATCTGTACCCCAGTCTCCTTGCCTTTGAATGCTTTTGAATGAGAAGTGACAATGTTATGTCTGTCATCACTTTTCAAGCTTAACTTTTGGCATCATTGAAATTATACGATTGGGAGGATTAAGAGAAGCTGGGAATGACAGAAGCAGGTAAGGCCAAAACTAGGTCGCTGGATCTTTTGGCAGGGTTAGTATGCAAGAAAAGAAGCTGTTGTCAGAATACAGGCAGGTAAAGGAGGCCTGGGTTTGGCCTTAGTCCAGTGGGATGGAGAGTAGAATACACAAAAATACTGCTACTTGAAGCTGGTGTTTTTATGTTCTCTTACAAAATCATGGTCAATATACCCAGTTATTTTTCTTTATATTAGAGAAATGCAGGTCGAGTGTCTTTCCTTTTTAAAGAAAGATTTCAAATAGTTATTGCTATTCACAGAGATGATATTACTATGCCAAGAGTGAGGGAAATAGATTTTGAATTTACATATTTTAAGACATCCATATTTGTATGCATATGAGAAATGTTAAAATGTTGCTATGGAAGATGTTCATAGGTTTTTTTCTTCATAAGTCATACTGTTTTTTTCCCAGGACACCTGTTGTCAATAAAAACCATAGTGCATCACTTAACCTAACCAGATGTGTCACAGCCAAATTGATTGTTAGCACACTGATGGTTTAACAGTTCTACAATGTCAAAATCTGTCTTTGTGTGTGTGTGTGTTCAGTCAATCCTAGAATGCTAATCGCAAGTGATTTTTGGCAATTGTCAAGTATATTTGATTTGGATAGATTATTCCTTTCATCATGTTAAACCAAGTCCTTTCACCCCTTAATCTCACATTTTTCCTGACAATTGCCTTAAAACTGGATTCTCTGGGTATTCTGTAGTATACATTCTAATATATACTCATACCACAACCATAGATTATACTACAGGGTCTGGCAGAAATAACACCTGCTTGAGTTTGGTTGGTAAAGTAATAATATTAGTGTAATAATTTACAGTTTAATTTAAACATTTCACCTAAAATGTCATATAGTGTGCTTCAGCTGTGATGTTGTTAAGTCACAGAATTACATGGTTACGATTTTGTAATAAAAGGTTTTGTAATAAAAATGGGCATTATTTGTGTCAGACCCTGTATATTGATTTAAACACATTGGTCTTTTGCTTTGCCAGTTCTTCCATCATATTTATAAGTGCTTTTAACTTTTCTCCAGTAAAATGCTGAACTTTGTGAGCTTGATTCCTACTCCATTGGAGCTAAATCATTCCTCAATACACAATGGAAGTTTGAGTCACATTGTTAAACATATTTTCAGTTGCAAAGCATTAGAAACTCTGACTAATTTTAACAGAAAAATAATTTACTACAGGGATATTGGCTGACTCATACAAATGATAGAAAAGATGAAGAAAAAGAGTTGGAAAAGGGCCAGGGTTGAGGTAGATTTGAGGGTCCATGTACCAGAAACAAGTTAATTGTCTTTGCAGGGTCCCACTGCTGGAACGAATGAAATTCAAACATTGCTTTTTCCTTCTATCAATATTCAAAGTGCTAGGAGAGTTGAGAGTTCATTGATTATCCAACCTCAGGTCAATTCTCATGCTTTGGGAAAAGGCAGCCACCTTGATTTATAGCCTCACCAGATTGCATACAATGAGGGACAAGTGAGGTCCCCCAAAGAAATTTGGGTTCCATTACTTTTGAAAAGGGGGAAGGGAACACAAACAATAAAATACTTATTACAGGAAGTGAAAGGGTTGGAGATGAATGACTTAATTTGACGGTCAGTGCAATCAAAGTAATAGGTCTCCTCGCCTTCCTTCAGCTATGCACATGGCACAGGGGGTATGAGTGGGCTCTGGCCCAGACCTGGTGTTCAGCCAGGTTTGATTTTCCAGTCAGCGAGGATTTCTCTTGGTCTGGGATTTGACTTTGCTGCCACATTTCTGATAAATTTGTATTAGTGTCAGTAATATCTAGAAATCTAAAAATGTTCCTCTGTTACAAATGAACCCTTTTCATTAATATCTAGAGGTTAAACTCATTTCTTATGAGCAGATGAAAATAAAAAATAACTTGGCCTTTAATGTGCAAAATTAATAGCAATTTATCAACATTTAGGCAAATTTGAGGCAGGTTCTAAATGCTACAATTTGTTGATTAACATTGTTGTATTTTGTTAATTGACTTTTTAGACAACAGGTCCATTTAAATGACTATTTTGTAAGGATGTGGCTGCACCAGAGCCTCCATCATTTTTTGGGAACACAGCTGTTTGACCCTGGGACCAGCAAGGGGAGAGAACTGTTTCCAGCACAGTCCCTGGTGGATAATTTGGGAAAGGTCAGTCCTTGCTCTGACACAGAACTTTAGATCCGAGGCTGATTGTCATGAGGTTTGGATCAAGGTATGGGCTGCAGCTTCCTGTCTGTATACATGACATGATAGCATTATTACCACATTTTGCTGTGTATATGTGCACTTTTTGCCCAAATTTTTGAGGGAAAAATAAGGATGTACATTATACATGGGCAGTACTAATTCTTAGTAATTCTTGAACAAGAAGGCTTGCATTCTTATTTTCCACTGGGCCCCACACATTCTGGAATTAATCCTGTCCAAAATGATCAGCAAAATAGCTATGCTCTTCCCCCATATTGTGTTTTCAAATTTGAACTTTTCTGCCCAAGTCCTGCTTTTGGGGTTCCTCATGTTTGGAGTATTCCTCTCTTGCTGTCATCACTAAGGTGGGTCTCTTGAGTATCTCTGGTTTCCTAGAATCCTTGGCCTATGTGTGAAAATAATCCCTTCCTTTTTATTTAAACTAAGATAAAGTTTCAGTGTTGTGGTTTTTGTTTTCAGGGTAATTGTTCATGGTGCAAGGAAGTTACAAGAAAAAAGAAAGATTGAAGCAAAACAAAGTGTAAGAAAACAAAATGGCAGAAAACAAAGACTATCCAAACACTGAAGCAATCATCTAAATAGATTGATATTAAAACCCAACCACAGATTTCCCTGGCTGGCACTGTTTATAGGGCATTTAGGCTCTGTTCCTTATCACAGGGCAGTCAGATGAAGCTTCTCAGAGTCTCAGCTGTAGGTTTGATGGTATCAGGAGCAATGTGGTTCAGGCTTCAGGGTTTGTAGCAGACAGACCAACCATTACATGCAGGTTCTCCCACCAAGGCCAAGTAAAGTAACCTGCCCAAACCTGTTTTCTTATCTGGATAATGGGCTTTTGTGAGACCATGTGAAGTAATGCAATTAGCATGTTAAACACAGTGTCGTGTACATGGTAAGCTCCAAATGAATGGTAGCTCGATTGTTCTTTTTTTTTAAATTTTATTTTAATCATTGTTCAAGTTCTTTTCATTATGCTTGCCCATTCCCTCCATTCCTCCTTTTAGTTAAAGAATCAGATTCCCCTGCCCCCACCCCCTCAGCCTTGGACTCTTATACTCTGTTTTCTGGACAGTCTCTGCTGTTCTAGGACATGGGAAGACAGCTGCTTTTACAGTCATTCCTTTGCTCTTCTCTTGGCCTTCTTTAACCTGAGTGCTCCAGCCCTAGCTACCAAGAATATGATGAAGTTCGGTCTAAAGTCCTCTGGTGTCCCACTCAATGTCAGGCATATTCCCTCAGTGAGGGAACTGAGGAGAGTTCAAGAAGCGTACATTTTGTCAAAGTGCAAGCAGTTTAAGAGGTGCTGGCAAGGATTAGTGAAGTAATGCTAGATTGGACAGAGGGAACCAGACACTAACCCTAGGCCTGAGAGGTGTGAGGAAAGGGTGGGGCAGTCACCAGGGTGACTGATGTACAGATGATGTGGCCCAAAGCCATGGGTCCTAGGATAAATACCTGAAACTCACACAATATCAGCCTCCAGGGCAATGAACAGACAGCGAAGGATGGAGGCTAGACCTGCAGGGGCAATGGCAAACATCCACACTTGGGAACAGCTCTCCTCTCCCTTCCTACCACCCTGTCTTTAACCCAATCTCTCTCTCTCTGACACACATTTGACATAATATTGAGTAAGTTTAAAGTATACATCGTGTTGATCAATACATTTATACTGTAATATGATTGCCATTGTAGTGATGGTTAGCAGCTTTCTTACATCACGTGATTATCATTTCTTTTTTGTGGAGGGAATAATTAAGATCTATTCTCTTAGCAAGTTTGATGATTATAATACAATATTTTGTCTATATTCATTATACTGTACATTAGATCTCTAAAGTATACATTTTTATGACAAGATAAAAATATAACAAGATAAAAATAGAATTTTAATTTAATTTGCATTTAAGTCTATATTTTTTATTTATGTCAGTTTTATAATGTTGGTCAGAAGTTAGTATTTTATTTTTTATTGTTTATACTATTACAGATGTCCCCATTTTCCCCTTATTCACCTCTACCCAGCCCTCACTCTCCCTCTCCTCGAGCTATTTCCCCACTGTTGTCCGTGTCTGTAGGTTATACATGAACCTTTTGGTCAGTCCCTTCACCTTCTTTCATTCCGTTCCCCCTATCTCCTCCCCTCTGACAACTGTCATTCTGTTCCATGTATTCATGCCTCTGTTTCTGTTCTGTTCTCCAGTTTATTTTGTTCATTAGGTTTCCCATATAAGTGAAATCATATGATATCTATATTTCACTGACTAGTTTATTTCACTTAGCATAAATATCTTCAGGTCCATCATGCTGCACAAAATGTAAGACTTCCTTCTTTTTTACTGTCACGTAGTTTTCTATTGTGTAAAGGTACCACAGCTTTTCTTATCCATGCATTTGTTTAGATGTCTGTGTGACTGATTTCAGGTTATTGGTGTAAGAATAGTAAGAACAAGAGAATACCTTACCATCATCACAACTTCTCATGAGTTTCACTTTTTCCTACATACATTTCTCTACTGAGTTAATTGTAACTGCTTTTTGTTTCGAGGGCACGCCATTTTTGCCCTGGAAAACTTTAAATCTTAAAAACTTACCCCACCTCCCACTTCCCCATGCACAGATTGTAATCCCTGTGGAATCCATGATATCCATTGAGACCCTTCTGGGACTGTCTTCCTATTGGCCTCTGGGCCTGCTTGTATGATATGGCTCCCTCAAGCCTCCCCCAAAGGCTCCCAGGATGTCAGCCAGAAGGCTGATGTCTGTCACTGACCAGTGTCTAGAGGGTCAGTTAGGATGAACTGTGTCAGCAGGTCAATGGTTAAACTGATTCTCTCTTTTAATGAACCTGAACTTCCAGGCCTATGTGTTCAGGCAGGTGTCTGGGACAGGCAGGTTGTCAATGCTCTCTTGTGATTTAACATGCATTTGCCCTTCACCTTAGTTAAAAATATCACTTAGAAGAATCTTTCTTAATCTCCCAAACCAGGTTAAAGCCTCTGTATATGTTGCCACAGAGCCCTCATATTTCCCCCTGTTTTTTATATTTATAATTATACTTTTTATGTTTGTCTCTTTTTTTTATATTCTAAGTTCATGAGGGAAATCTGTTCACCACTGTGCCCTGTTATATTGGAGAACCCCTTTTATTTCATAAATCATTGTGCTTGCTTGACTGAATTTTTGTCTTCTGGACTCAATTTGAATCCTATCAGTGTTTTCCAGTGGCCACAAGCAGAATCTTTGGTTTTACCAGTATCAAAGTTACTTTTCTGGCTGGACCTACTCCCCCAGTTCCTGGTTCTTGTTTGAGGGTCACTGCTTCTTCATCTCACACATGAGCTGGAAAAATACACAGAGCCTGATGAGTCTCAGAACTTCCCTGGTCAATTATGGGACTCCCCAGCTACAACACTCACCAAGTGTCCAGGTGTTCTGGGCTTGGATGACTAGTCTTCAGGTCTCATCATACCCCATGTTAAGTGAGAGACTGGGAGATCTAGTAGTCCAGAACTATCTTAATAATAGAAGATGATTTCTTTCAGAGTTAAAGAGAGGTGTCACTTTATGTGCTTGCTGAGGTGGTAAGAAAAGTGGTTTCTTCCATGTCAGGGGTACTGACAAAGATGAGCTCTCCCTCTCACTCTCTTTGTCTCTCTCTCCTTTGTTTGACTAATTCTAGCAACTTCTCCAAGCTCAACATGCTCAGGACTCTGACTCTCAGTCCCTCAGTGTAGCATTTTATTAGAGCACCTCTTGTCTAATAAATAAATATTTTTAAAAAATTTTATTTATTTTTATTTTTTAAATTTTATTTTAATAATCATTCAAGCACATTTTTCTGTCCTTTACTCCCATTCCAGCTCACCCACCCAGTACACCCCACCTTTCACCTACTTCCCTCCCCCCCTAGTTTTTGTCCACATGTCCTTTATATTTGTTCCTGTAAACCCTTCCCATTCTCCCCTAAAATTCCCTCTCCTCTCCTCTCTGGTCACTGTCAGGCTGTCCTCTATTTCGGTGTCTTAGGTTCTATTTTGCTTGTTTCTTTGTTTTGTTGGTTTGGTTCCTGTTAAAGGTGAGATCATATGATATTTGTCTTTCATCACCTGGCTTATTTTGCTTAGCATAATGCTTTCCAGCTCCATCCATGCTGTTGTAAAGGGTAGGAGCTCCTTCCTTCTTTCTGCTGCATAGAATTCTATTGTGTAAATGTATCATAGTTTTTTGATCTATTCATTTACTGATGGGCATCTAGGTTGCTTCCAGCACTTAGCTATTGTAAATTGTGCTGCTATGAACATTGGGGTGCATAGATTCTTTTGGATTAGTGTTTCAGGGTTCTTAGGATATAATCTTAGCAGTGGAATTGCTGGGTCAAAAGGCAGATCTATTTTGAGTTTTCTGAGAAAATTCCATACTGTTTTCCATAGTGGTTGTACCAGTCTGCAGTCCCACCAACAGTGCACTAGGGTCCTCTTTTCTCCACAACCTCTCCAACACTTGTTTGTTCCTTTGTGTATGATGGCCATTCTGACCAGTGTGAAGTGGTATCTCATTGTTGTTTTAATTTACCTCTCTCTGATAGCTAGTGATACTGAGCATCTTTTCATGTATCTCTGGATCCTCTGTGTGTCCTCCTTGGAGAAGTGTCTGCTCAAGTCCTTTGCCCATTTTTTAATTGGGTTGCTTGTCTTCTTGGAGTGGAGTCATGTAAGTTCTTTATATATTTTGGAGATTAAACCCTTGTCTGAGGTATTATTGGCAAATATGTTTTCCCATATAGTTGGTTCTCTTTTTATTTTAATACTGCTTTCTTTAGCCATGCAGAAGCTTTTTATTTTGATGAGATCCCATTTGTTTATTCTTTCCTTTGTGTCTCTTGTTCTAGGAAACTTGTCAGTAAAAATGTTGCTGCATGAAATATCTGAGATTTTCCTGCCTATGCTCCCCACTAGGACTTTAATGGTGTCATGATTTAT
>PVIA01016252.1:0-19604 GCA_004024845.1 Tonatia bakeri | reverse complement strand
ACTGATGGGCATCTAGGTTGCTTCCAGCACTTAGCTATTGTAAATTGTGCTGCTATGAACATTGGGGTGCAAAGGTTCTTTTGGATTGGTGTTTTAGGATTCTTAGGATATAGTCCCAGCAGTGGAATTGCTGGGTCGAAAGGCAGATCCATTTTTAATTTTCTGAGGAAGTTCCATACTGTTTTCCACAGTGGTTGTATCAGTCTGCAGTCCCACCAACAGTGCACTAGTGTCCCCTTTTCTCCACAACCTCTCCAACACTTGTTGTTTGTTGTTTTGCTTATGATGGCCATTCTGACTGGTGTGAAGTGGTACCTCATTGTGGTTTTAATCTGCATCTCTCTGATAGCTAGTGATATTGAACATCGTTTCATGTGATTTTGGATCTTCCGTATGTCCTCCTTGGAGAAGTGTCTGTTCAAGTCCTTTGTCCATTTTTTAATTGGGTTGCTTGTCTTCTTAGAGTGGAGTCATGTAAGTTCTTTATATATTTTGGAGATTAAGCCTTTATCTGAGGTATCATTGGCAAATACATTTTCCCATATAGTTGATTCTTTTTTTATTTTGATACTGTTTTCTTTAACAGTGCAGAAGCTTTTTATTTTGATGAGGTCCCATTTGTTTATTCTTTCCTTTATGTCTCTTGCTCTAGGGGACATGTCTGTAAAAAATTTTTTACGTGATATATCTGAGATTTTCCTACCTATGTTCTCCTCTAGTACTTAAATATACTAGTACTATTATCATGGTGTCACGATTTATATTTAAGTCTTTTTATCCATCTTGAGTTTATTTTTGTGTAAGGTGTAAGTTGGTGTCCTAGTTTCATTTTTTTTGCATGTTGCTCTTTAGTTCTCCCAGCACCATTTGTTGAAGAGGCTATTTTTACTCCATTTTATGTCACTGCCTCCTTTATCAAATATTAATTGACTGTAGAGACTTGCGTTTATTTCTGGGCTTTCTGTTCTGTTCCACTGGTCCATGTGCCTGTTCTTATGCCAGTACCAGGCTGTTTTGATCACTGTGGCCTTGTAGTATAGTTTAGTGTCAGGTATTGTGGTCCCTCCTACTTTACTCTTCTTTTTCAATATTGCAGTAGATATTCAGGTTCGTTCATGGTTCCATATAAATTTTTGAAGTGTTTGTTCTATGTCTGTGAAAATAAGCCATTGGTACTTAAATAGTTATCACGTTAAATGTGTAAAATGTCCATACTACTTGGGTAGTATGGACATTTTGATGATATTAATTCTTCCAATCCATGAACATGGTATATGTTTCCATTTGCTTGTGTCTTCCTTGATTTCTTTCCTCAGTGGTATATAGTTTTCTGAATACAGGTCTTTTACCTCTTTGGTTAGGTTTATTCCTAGGTATTTAATTTTCTTTTTGCTATTTCAAATGGGATTTTTTCCTTGATTTCTGCTTCTGCTGTTTCATTGGTGGTGTACAGAAATGCCTTTGATTTCTGGATATTGACTTTGTATCCTGCTGTCTTGCCAAATTTGTTTATTAGGTCAAGAAGTTTTTTTGATAGAGTCTATAGGATTTTCTACATACACTATCATGTCATCTGCAAACAATGACAGTTTTGTTTCCTCCTTTCCAATTTGGATGCCTTTTATTTCCTTTTCTTGTCTGATTGCTGTGGCTAAAACTTCCAATACTATATTGAATAAAAGTGGTGAAAGTGAACACCCTTGTCTTGTTCATGTTCTTAGTGGAAAAGATTTTAGTTTTTGTCCATTGAGTATGATGCTCACTGTAGGTCTCTCATATATGGCCTTTATTGTGTTGAGAAATGTTCCCTCTATTCCCACGTTGCTGAGTGTTTTTATCATAAATGGGTGCCTTACCTTATCAAATGCTTTTTCTGCATCTATTGAAATGATCATGTGATTTTTGTCTTTGCTTTTGTTTGTATGATGTATTACATTTACTGATTTGCGAATATTGAACCATCCTTGCATGCCTGGTATGAAACCCACTTGGTCATGGTGGATGATCTTTTTAATGTATTGTTGGATGTGGTTTGCCAGTATTTTGTTCAGGATTTTAACATCAATATTCATCAGAGATATTGGCCTGAAGTTTTCTTTCTTCGTTGTGTCTTTATCTAGTTTTGGAATTAGGATGATGTTGGCCTCATAAAAAGAGTTTGGGAGTCTTCCATCTTTTTGAATTTTTTGGAATAGTCTGTGCAGGATAGGGATTAGATCTTCCTTAAATGCTTTGTAGAATTCTCCTGTGAAACCATCTGGTCCAGGGCTTTTGTGTGTTGGGAGTTTAGGGCAATTCATTTTAATCTTCTAAGTGCCTTACATTTTTTCCTCTTATCTAATCTACTGGAGCTTTGGGACACCATGATTTTGCTGTCTTCCTGCTTACTTCCTATAAGTTCTAGCATTAATAGAGATAAAAATAATTATCAAGAATAACCCTGCTTCCCCCACTGTCCTGTTTGACCACCACCCTTACTCAGGGATGACAGTTTTGCTGCTGATTTGAAAAATAACTTGGAAGATTGGGAGATGTGTGTGTGTGTGTGTGCGTGTGTGTGTGTGTCTGTGAGAGAGAGAGAGAGAGAGAGAGAGATATGTAACCTGGTCTTATCAAGGGCAGCATGGCATCTCTGGCTAGCAGTCTTTAACTCTTGAGGTACTTCTGGACTCTCAGACCCACTCTTGATAAGAATGATTTTCCTCTTGAAGAAGAGATGATTTAAAAGTGAACAACCTCATAGAATGCCCTGAGTAGATCCTTTATATAACTCTCCTTGACTGTCTTCTAGAATTGAATACATTTTATGGTTTGTTTTTCCTTATATCTTATGGATTGACATATTTGAATGAGTTTTGATATACTTTAAAGTTTCCTTTTTGAAAAGATTGTCTTAGTATATTTCTGGATGTCTTTTAAAGTATGTTGGGAAAATAAGCTCTTTTTATCAGAATTTGCTTTTCTTATATTTCATGAAGCAATTAAATTGATGTTATAGACACCAGATGCTTTTTCAGGGATGATGCTGTTCCTAGGAATTGTCTAGACTCATAGACTTGTAGGTGATTAAATTTGAAAAATAGATCAAGAAACTTTTGTTCATTTTATTTATTTTAGAGGTGGAGAAACTAAGGTCCTATAGAAAACTGAAATGATTTGTCTATGATCATACAGATCTTCAGTCACAGAGAAAAGGCTAGAAACCAGGGTCCTATCTTCTAGTATTACTTTGTTTTCATAAAATGCTTAGAATATGCAGTGTAGTAAAGCTAATTTAGCCATGTCAGAAAAATTTACCCATTCTTTTCTTTAATTTGAAATTAATTTGATTCAGTGAACAATCTACAAAAAGACCTGAAATCTTGATAATTTAGTATATTTCTCCTTGTGCCTTCTTGACATTGTTAGCCAAATCACATTTCATTCAAACAAAGACATATTTAGTCCTAAGTGAGACTTTAGCTTGAACTGCAGCCATCTAGAACAGTTTGCTTCTTTGATAAATATAATCAAGTTGATTTTGAAGTATGATTTGAAATATGTCTCAGGTGAAAATTATGGTAGGAATTCTCACTCAGGTGGTTTAACCTTTTCTTAGTAAATGAATTGCATGCAAATGGCTTTTACACTATGTTGTGCTGCAGATTGGAGGGATCATGTTGATGTGATAGCACCACATCACTTCTTCTCTATCTCATTGCATTCACAATCTCCACATTTCTATTTTAATTATTCTGAGATTAATTTTTAGGAATTTATTTTACTGACTAGTATCAATAAACTAGTTTTCAGGACTAGGTTAACTCTATAGAACTCATTTTATTTAATTTATTGGTAATTTATATAGTTTAATGAGAAATCCTTGGGAAATATTTTTCCTTGATATTTTATTTGTTTTCTTAAGATTTACTTATTTATTTTTAGAGAGAGGAGAAGGGAGGGAGAAAGAAGGAGAGTGAAACATCAATGTGTGGTTGCCTCTTTAGCTCACCCCCTACTTGGGACCTGGCCTGCAACCCAGACATGTGCCCTGACTGGGAATCAAACTGGTGACACTTTGGTTAGCAGGCCCATGCTCAGTCCACTGAGCCACACAAGCCAGGGCTCCCTTGATATTTTAAAATACAATAGTTAAAATACACAAGTTAACACTAATAAAAGAGAGCTGTTGTAGCTATAGTAATATCAGACAAAGAGACAAAAACAAAAAGCATTAGGCATTAGGAGGTCACTATATAACACTGCAAGGTTTAGTTTACAAGGAAGATATAAAGTTTTAAATTTATAAGCACCTAATAGTTTCAGAATATATAATTTAATATTTGATGGGATTATAAGGGGGAATTTATAAATTCACTATGATAGTACCACATTTTAAACTATCTCCTAATAATAGATTAGATAGTTAAGAGTATAGATATTACCCCCCAAAAATCAATCAGCAATCTTGGTATAATGAACATAAATAGAACTTGCATCCAAAAATTAGAGACCACATTCTTTTCAAGCATACATGAATCATTTATAAAAATTCACCATGTTACAAATCAAAGTATATCTCAAACAGTTTTATAGACTGACTGTGGTCTCTAACATAAAGAAATTTGGTAGAAGTCAACCACAAAAGGATGAAACATACATTTGGAATGTAAAAATATGTCCTTGTTAACTTATGGGTCATAGCAGAAATCATAAGAAATATAAAGTATTTAGGATAAAAGAAATACAAAATTATTATATATGAAAATCTGTGGTTTGTTCGTTATGCAGCAATTAGAAAATATAATGCTATAGATTATATCTATAGATAGCGGCTAGCAAATATATATATATCTATATCCAGCAGTTAGCAAATATAATGATATAAACTATATCATTATAGTTTATATCAATGATATAAATGATATAGTTTATAACAATGACACCAGCTAGTAAATATATAGGAGTAAATCTAAGAAAAGGTGTGAATTGCCTTTATTGAGAATATCAGAATGTTAGAATAATAAGACAATATAATAAAGATAACAGTTATCCCTAATTTAAATTACAAAATTAATTTAACTTAATTTCATAGCTCTTGTGCATGTGTGTATATGTGTAATTTGATCAGCTAATTCAAAAACCTGGGAAAACAGAAGGCCACAAATAGGCAAAAAAGTATTAGGTAAGGAAGGAAAAGTGTGTATGTGGTAGAGGAGGTGACTGGAACTGCAGGTTGTCAAGACTTATTACAAGGCTTAGGAATTAAGTAAATATGTAATTACGCAAGTGGCAAATGAGGCCAATGAAGCTGCATAGAAATTACAGGAAAATACTCATTGATGCATATACAGGAACTTTTCATGTGATAGGTAGCATTGCAGATTGAATGGTCTGCTCAATTGATGGTGCTGGTATAGTTGGTTATTCCCATAGGAAAAATAAAACTGCATTTTTACCTATGAGTAAAGGTCATGAGAACCTTTTCTTCTTCACAGTGAGAAAATAATCTTTTGTTAGCCTTCTGGTATCCTGTTTCTCTGGAAACCTAATAAAGGTGGACTATCATCTGAGTTATCAAGCAGCACATTGGTTATGTTATGGCTCCTGGATTGGAAGGTTTATGACTAAGACAATACATACCTTATTGAAAGTGCAAATGGGGTGAATGTGGGAAGCCCTTTCCTGTGGTCTCCAGAGGACAGGTTCATGGAGTGTTACAAGAGACACTGGTTCCTGTGCTGCTTGAGGCTTCTAAGCCAGGATGACATGGGTGAGACCACCCATGTGGGCTCGCTACCTTCACCTGAACTGACATGAGAAAGCTGTTAGGACTCCTGATATAGGCAAGTGTAAGATTGTCCTGCTGATGTGTTGTGGCTGTTCTTCTATATTCTTTGGCACCAGGTGTGGCCTATTGGGTCTTGTCAATGTCGAGTTGAATGCAAGATCATTGTTGGTGGTTGAGCAGAGAGACAAAGTACGCTTTATACTGAAATTGATTGTTGGTGAATTAAATCCTTAAATATTAAAAGCAAAGCTTAAAATATTTCAGAAAAATATTGGAGAATTTATATTTTTCTTACTTGCATAGGGATTTTTTAAATTTATGTTTTATATATCATTCAAAACAGTAATTAGCTAATCTACCAGAAGTTAATATATTATAAAATGATAAAGTTATTGCTAAAATATGTTAACTTTATATTTCAGGCAATGTTTATTCATGTTATATTAAAAACTCAGTAAGCTGTATGTTTTAAATTGTTCAGCAAAATGAATATGCTAGATAGGAGTTCTGGGTAGTTGTTTATATCTTTCCAATAATGTGCTTGGTTTTAAAATTGTGTTTGGGTTCATGTCTGGAATGATGTCTGTATATATGCCCACAAGTGGTATTTCAGGTCTAGGAAGTTTTATGGAATCAAGCAAAACACATACAACTAGCAAAAGGGGAAAAGATTAATACATTTTACAAAATTAAAGTAATCAAAGAATACTTCAAAAAAGACGAAAATGCAGGGCACAGGCTGTGCCTGGAGATGCTGCATGAGAAATAGGCAAGAGATGAGGGTGGGAAATTAGGCAGCAGCTAGACCATAAAAAGCTGCCTGGACTTTGGACCTGCTCTTTTTGTTCAAGATGCTTCCTTTGCTTAGTCCTTTTTTTTTTTAAGGTACATGGCTATTATGCATCCCTATATTCTGTTACTACGTTAACACTTTTCACTACTGTAATTTTTATATGCTTGCTTGTGTATTTCTTCTTTCCCTATGAGACTATGTATGCTCCACAAGGGCAGAACACAAGCCTCTTTTGTTCAGTGTTTTATCTGCAGTATTTAGAAGAGTATCTGCACATAATAGGCCCCCAGGCAAAAACTGTGAGTGAATAGATTAATTGAAGCAGAAATGAGGGCTAAAATATTGATTACTGAATCTATATTTTAATGTGCCTTTTCCCCTTTAATTATGTTCAATTTTGTTTACTGGTGGGCTACATACTGTACCAGAGGCTCCAAATGCAACAAAGTAGACTAAAGTCAATTGGGCAGTACTAAATCTCATGGCAGAGAAAAGCTCTAAAATAAAGATAAATACAATGTTGGGAATGTTCTTTTTTATTTTTTTTATTTGAATTGTTGTTTAAGTACAGTTTTCTGTTACTCCCATCCCAGCCCACCCCTCCAGCCCTCCCCACCTCCCTCCCATTTCCACACCCTCTAGTTTTTGTCCATGTGTCCTTTATACCTATTCCTGTATACCGTTCCCCTTTTCCCCTGAAATTCCCTCCCCTCTCCCCTCTGGTCACTGTCAGCCTGTTCTCTATTTCAGTGTCTTTGGTTATGTTTTGCTTGTTTGTTTGTCTTGTTTAGGTTCCTATTAAAGGTGAGATCATATGGTATTTGTATTTCACCACCTGGCTTATTTCACTTAGCATAATGCTTCAACTTAATAAAGGCCATATATGAGAGATCTGCAGTCAACATCATACTCAATGGGCAAAAACTAAAATCTTTTCCACTAAGATCAGGAAGAAGACAAGGTTGTCCAATTTCACCACTTCTATTCAATATAGTATTGGAAGTTCTAGCCACAGCGATCAGAGAAGAAAAGGAAATAAAAGGCATCCAAATTGGAAAGGAGGAAACAAAACTGTCATTGTTTGCAGATGACATGATAGTGTGTATAGAAAATCCTATAGACTCCGCCAAAAAACTACTTGACCTAATAAATGAATTTGGCAAAACAGCAGGATACAAAGTCAATATCCAGAAATAAAAGGCATTTTTGTATACCACCAATGAAACAGCAGAAGCAGAAATCAAGAAAAAATCATATAGCAACAAGAAAAATAAAGTACATAGGAATAAACCTAACCAAGGACATAAAACTGCACAACACTGAAGAAAGAAATCAAGGAAGACACAAACAAATGGAAACATATACTGTGTTCATGGATCGGAAGAATTAACATCATCAAAATGTCCATACTTCCTAAAGCAATTTACAGATTCAATGGGAATGTTCTATTTACAGTAAACTCAACACTCATTATAAGAATCTCTGGGTTGAAGTCATAATCTTTTTTTCCAAGAAAAAATGAAACTTATTTTTTTAAATCAACTTTTAGAAAACAACTTGAGTGATTCAATAAAAATCACTTGTATATGAATAGTACTCTAGTCTGTTATGGCAGATTAGAAAACATTTAATAGGGAGATACACACTTCAAGTGATTTTCTAGGAGTAAAAGTCACACTGTGATTATGGTTTTAATTGTTATTGAATTACTTATTGTTTATTGAATAACTTATTTTTTAATATTATAATTGACATGAAATATTATATTCGTTTCAGGTGTACAACATAATGATTAGATGTGTACATGCCTTACAAAGTAATCACCCTGATAAATCTAGTACCCATCTGACACCATACACAATTATTATAATATTATTGACTGTATTCCCTATGATGACTTTACACTCCTGTGACTGGTTTTATAACTGTCCATTTTTACTTATTGTTTTTTCAGGAAACCATAGAAATCATACTTTTAATTTATATGTTTATGAAATCTTAGCCATAATGTTCTATTCTTATGCCTGCAGGTTTTTGCAAATGAAGTTAACTCAGAGAAGGTAAAATTCTCTCTTCAGGATCTCCAACATAATGACTCTGAAGATTTTTTTAAAGAGCCTACAAAAAGGTATAACTAACATGCTTATTTAGTTTTCTATTTAGTCATTTTAATAGCTAGCTAGCCCTCTGAGTGGAGACAAACGTTTGATATATCTTTTTAAAAATATAGCTCTTTGTAGTAAGTACAACTTGGTTTGGCTAGAAGTAGGATGTGTTTATGATCTCATAAATATGGCGTTAATACAAGAAACAGATATTATTTAAATAATTTAATTTCTCTGCCATCTCAGTAATTCCATGGTTCCCAAGCCTTTGTAAATGTGTCCAGAACTCCTGAGGAGCCACTATATATACTTAAGGTAAGGTGAAGCTCAATATGCAGTGAGACTTTATTAGAAATTATGCCTATTTCTAGAAAGAAAACAATATGCTAGAAACAAAAGGACTGCTAGCATGGCAAATTTCTGGCACTTAGTATGAAAAAAATTAAAGAACCAGGAACAAAATAAATTTCCATCAGAAAAACCAAAGAAACAGGAGGTTTCCTGCTCATAAAATATTCAGATTTAGGTGTTATATGCAAAAACATATCAAATAAGGAAACATTTTATTGAGTCATATTTTCTTAGATGTTTCTATGCTGTATTACCTATAGAGACTGGGATAGTACTGCACAATAATGTGTATAGTATAAATCTTGTATGTACAACTTTCAGAAGTACATTAAATGAACAAACTATATGCTAACAGTATATAATAATTAGCAGATACTAATTATATACTGAGCCCTATTTACAAATGCAAAACACTGCATAGTTCTTGCTCTTTAGTTTGTAGTTTAATTAGGGGAAAATATGAAAGAGATAATTTCAAATGCAATATAGTAACTATTATAAAGTTAAAGTCCAATGACTTTTGAGTACAGAAGATAGAAAAGTATGAAAGAGGGGTATTATTTACCATTTGCTTGGAGAAAATATATTTTGGTTGGATTTAGGGTCATAAATAAATAGAAATCCAGCAGGTGAAAAGAGAGGGAAGAAAATTTCAATCATGGGGCAGAAGTTTAAGCAAAGGTAACAAGTTGTGAAAATACCTTATTAATGGTGGGAAATGTTATGTGTTGAGAATTGTAGAGTATGTGTGAATTGGAATGCCAGAAAACTTCAGAAGATGAGAGATGGAGCCAAAAATATCACATAAGTCAGAGTGGAGGAGCTAGATGTGTGTGAAACCAAGGAGTACACATTGTATTTTATCTGCTAGAATGGAAATAAAGCATAGATGCAGCTCTTGTTTTATTCATCTATCTATCTACCTACCTATCATCTATCTATCATCTATCATCATCTATGTACCTATCTATCTATATGGAGGATTTGGGGTAGCTGGCAGGAAACAAAGAAGGAGAAAGAAAAGAAACCTGAAATTATCCACAGAAATGAAAGAAAAAAGCCTTTATTTTGTTAAGGTTAAAGCTTGAAGTGCATGTGGAGATGACAATGAAAAAGTAGGCAAAGACCACATTGCCAAAATCCTAAAGTTATGTGTCCACTAGGATCCTTGGTTTATCCTGAGGTTGGTGCACAGATATAATAACATTTGGATTTTAAGGAGAATTTTCTCTGGACATTAAAGATTAGACCCAGAAGTCAAAGTAAGAGGTTTTTGTTAGGTGGAGTTATAAATGAAAGTGCAATGAGAGCCAAGCAGATTACACAAGTGAGTAACCTGAGTGGTGAGAAACTGGAAAGAAAACAAATGAGTGTGGATTAGTATTTGAAAAATCATTAGAAATAGAGCAGTAGTTAGATGGTGATAGAAAGTTTAAAGACTTTTCTATGTTTAAAATGAGAGAGAATTGTGTATCTTTATAATGTGGAAGAATCTGTTGATAGGGAGTGATTATATAAAGAAGTTTTAGAAAAATGTCTTGGAGGAGACAACATTCATGGTAGTTGAGAACGTGGAAGGGTTAATTCTGAACAGGAAGTAAGGTATAATAAAGACTGTTGATGTATCTAGGTATACATTTTAAAAGTAAGTTGAAAGAGCTCTTGTTTTCTGGGCTGCATTTTGTAGAAGGGGTTGCATTTTTATTACAGCAGAGCATTAAGATCTGGACTCCATGAGGGTTGTAGTTAGCTGTAGGAGGAATAGAAGAGGAAATGGAACAGAGATATACCAATGTTTTCAAAATGTCCCTCTGCTGATACAATAAAGCCCAGTAACCCTAGTACTGTGTTCCCACAACCTAGATAAAAGAAGAAAGAAGGTGAATAGGTGGATTCATTTGCAAGCCAGGTAAAAGTGGAAGGAAATGGAGTTGGTGATCAGACATTGGGATTTTGGAATTCTCTCTTTGGAAGTGGGTCAGTTACAGGTGCAGACAATGGAAGTATGTGGCTGAGTTGAAATGGAGGTTAACATCAATTTAATAATTACTGTGGATTATCAGGTATTTTTAATGTGCATGTTCTTTGACATGAACACTATACAAATTTATTTTCTAGTGAGAGTGAGCATAGTGTGTGGACAGCCAGTGGATCCTTCCTAAGAGACAAGTGGAGCAGTGAGGATGAGCTGGCAGGGCCATCTCAGACTGTTTCTCCTCATCTGCATGGTATGACTTCATCCTATTTCTAATAGTAAATTATTCAAGAGGCTATGTTTCAGAGGTATGCACAAAGAAATTTCTAATATAATGCAGGAAAGAGCTAGGAAAACTTTAAAATGAGGGAAAACATGGTTTTCTAGGTTTTTCTTTTAAAATGAGGAAAATGCTGCACATTCCGCATTCAAATGGGCAAATTTCTATTATTTAAATATTTTAATATATCAAACGTCATATACTGAAGTGAGTTATTTTATCTTTTCTTAAACTAGGGATTATAGATTTGTATACAGTTGAATATGACCTCCCTCATTTACCTAATTTTAATTTGTTGCACGGTATGTATTTTGTAAGTAAAATAATAACTTTTTTTGGATTACACATAATCACATATTGTGGGGGGGAAAAGGAAACACAGGTATGTATAATATAATAAAACATAATACTGAAGAATATTCCAATTATTTTCTGTACATATATATTTATGTTTGTACATAAATATATGTACAAACCATATAACCATAAATGATTATATTCATACAGGTACTTACATAAAAATTTTGTGGATGAGATTGGAGGGAGTCACATACATACCTCAGAAAATATAATGTTTTAGAGGATTTTAGAGATCACCCATTTCCACCTCCCATCAAATGCTAGAACATCTTCTCTAATGCCTTTTTAACTTAAAAAAATGTCAAATATTAATAAGGCATTATCACACTATCCAATTATTGAAATACAAGCCTCACACAAAAGTAGTTTATAAGAAAATACTTTTCAAATATTGAAGTATAATTTACATATGGTAAAATTCACCCTTTTAGCATATAGGTCTATGAGGTTTTGTTTTCTTTCTCTTTTTGTTCTTAAAGCAAGCCCTTTAACATTTGTTTCGGTACTGGTTTGGTGCTAACAAACTCCTTTAGCTTTTTCTTATTTGGGAAGCTCCTTATTTCTCTTTGACTTTACATGAAAGCTTTGATGAGTAAAGTAGCCTAGGTTGTAGCTCTTTGCTTTTCATTACCTTGAATATTTCACACTACTTCCTTCTGTCCTGAAATGTTTCTGATGACTAATCAGATGTCAGTCTAATTGGTGCTCCCTTGTAGGTAACTACCTGTTATTCTTTTCTGGCTTTCCAAATTCTCTCCTTGTCTTTAAGATTTTTCATTTTAATTATGATGTATCTCAATGTAGGTCTATTTTGGGTCCAACTTCTTTGGGACTCGCTGCACATTCTGGACTTGTGTGTCTTTCTTCTTCACCAGATTAGGGAAGTTTTCAGACATAATTCCTATTTTTAAAGAATATTTTATTTAATGGGAGGAAAATGGTGTCAGAGTAGGAAGGAGCAGATTTGGCTTCCCTCTGCACAGGGGAGAGAATCCTGGAGGATCTACAGAGTGGAAGAGCAAGCAACCAACATACCTCAGCATATGTGAAAATAGGGGACCAAGGATTGTGGTGGAACTGAAAAACTGGTTGGTGAGAGGAGTGCTGCAACACGGTAGGGTCCCAGGGACCAGCACGGGGTTGGGAGCCTGCAGCCCCAGGCCCAGGGCCCATTGCCAGGTTTGCCATAGAGTCCCCGGGAGAGAGCTGGGGAATTACTGTTTGGGGAATTCTCCTAAAGCAATCACCAGCCGCCTTGCCACCCAGTTGGGCAGCAATCCCGAGGTTGCGCGAAAGGCTGTGCTTGTGCAGAAGACTCTGCGCAACCCCATAGCACTGGGAAGGGTTAGGCGGTTGGCTCAGGGCTCGTGCACTCCTGCGTGGGAGTGCATTGCCGCACCCCAGTCCATAGCAGTAACCCTGCAGAAAGACCTGATTCCCACACCCAGGGCGCAGGGCCCAAGAGCCATGATAGCTCCCCAGACAGTGCGCACCGCTGACTGAGTGCAGTTTCCAAAGGAAGAAAAGCCATACCAATCACCCCTCAGCCTGCCACAGCAGCCACCAAGACCAGAAAACCCTGTTTGGCCACTTTGAAACCAAAAGACTTTTTAAATGTATTCTATTTTTTAAAACAATTCTTGTATATTTAATTTTTATTATTTTTATTCTCTTTTAATTTCTAACTCCTTCCTTTCTTTCCACCAATTTTATCTCTTCTTCCTTCATTTGTCTACCTTTTTTTAATTTTTACTTTATAAATACCTACAAGTGAGACAAAAACCTGGATCTGTGAAAAGACCAGAGTTGAACCCAAAGAAAATCACAAGAACTGTGACAGTGAGACAAATTTTACTCTTCTATTGAAGAACCTGCAAGTTATTGCATATTTGTATTATTATTATTTTTCTATTATTCTTACATCTTTTTCTCAATAATATTTTTGTATTCCTCTTTTTATTTGTATAGTATGCTTTGCTAGGCTGGTATATTGTATCACCTGACAGGTTTCCCCTGATATCTCTTTTATAGTGTATTGCTAATGTACTGTCCTTCACCTCACCTGTGTCCCATTAGCACAATACTCAAGGTTCTATACTCCCTATTTTTGTTATCTAGATCTCATAGATTCTGTCATATGATTGTTGCTCTAATATTATGATAAATAATTGCTGTTCCATGCAATTGTAAATACTTCACAACACCCTTCCCAGATCTTAGCCCAATTCAAAATTTCCTGAACACTATTACTGTAGTGGTTAACTGCATTCTCTCACACACTACATCTATTAACTATCCTTTACTCTCACCTTACCTCAGAATCTGACCTCCCACAACCTCACTGCTTTCTAGATCCAACTCACAATCCTTTCTTCCCCAACAAGAGTCTTATCTTCATTCCATACTTTTGAAAAATCAGCTAGCAGGGGGGAAAATCACAGTTAATACTAGACATAGCCAAAGGATCTCCTATCTCTTCTCTTCTAGTTGCTACTGTAAATAATACAGAATACTCTCTTGCTATCTTAAACCCTTTTTCCTTCTCCCTGCAATGTATCTAAAAAAAGTGTAGGTAGAAGCAGTGAACACCAGGATACCCACTGGAAGAGGAAACTCAACTACAAAGGAACCACTCACAGATAACAACAGAAGAAGGTGAAGGAGGGAGTGCAACCCACGCAAACCTCAATCCAGGACCTATCTGGAAAATACAACTAAACAGTAGAGACAGAGCCTAGTGCAAACAACTGAACAAGAGCAAGAGAGAATCCTCAAAACCTTATACACATGGAAAAACCAGCTTCAACACAACCAGCCCTCAAAATACAAGAGGTGGTAGACAAAGTGACCCTCATTTAACCAGCTGGTGGGAAGGACCCACCAAAGAAAGACCCAACAACAATCAAAACCCAAAGATAAGCTCAGAGCCTACCTAAATGACAGCCAAAGACAAGTGAGCTCGGGAGATCAAGGAAACTGCACCACTGAAACTCACTGGTATTCTACCACAGAAGATCACACCATAAACACAGGGAGCCAGAACAGATCAACTTAAGAAGCTGAGGCTAACAAGAAGAGTCTCACAAACAATGGGAAGACAAAGAAACAATCCCCAAATGAAAGGAAAGGAGGAAGCCTCAGAAAGAATGCTAAATGAAATAGAGGCAACTCAACTATTAGATATTGAGTTCAAAGCAATGGTTATCAGGAAGCTCATTGAGCTCACAATGAGCTACCAGAAACTACAGGGAAGCTACAATGAGCTCACTGAAAGCTATATCAACATGAAAAAGGAAATAGAAAATATCAACAAGGACCAAGAGGAAATGAAGAATACAATTTCTGAACTGAAGAACACAGTAGAAGGAATGAAAAGCAGGATGGATGAAGCAAAAGATCAGATCAGTGAGCTAGAGGACAAAGTAGAAGAAATCACCCAGAAGGTGCAACAAAAGAAAACGAGGTTCAAAAAGAATAAAGAGAGATTAACAGAAATGCAAAACAAGATGAAACGTAATAATATCCATATAATAGGGATACCAGAAGGAAAAGAGGAAAAGCAAGGGTTAGAAAACCTATTTGAAAAAGTAATGAAGGAAAACTTCCCTAATTTGATGAGAGAAAAAGTCACACAAATCCAGGAAACACAGAGCTCCAATCAAGAGGAACCCAAAGAGGGTCACTTCAAGACATATCATAATTAAAATAGCAAAATACCAACACAAAGAGAGAATCTTAAAAGCAGCAAGGGAGAAACAGGAAGTAACCTACAAGGGAGCCGCAATAAAGTTAGCAGCTGACTTCTCAATGGAAACACTCCAAGCCAGAAGACAATGGCAAGAAATATTCCAAGTAATGAGAACTAGAGGTCTGCAACCAAGGCTACTTTACCCAGCAAGGCTCTCAATCAAGATAGAAAACCAAATAAGTGGCTTCCTAGATAAAAGGGGTCTAAAAGAATACACCTCCACCAAACCAGTTCTGCAAGAGATGCTAAAGGGCTTGCATAAGGGAAACAAGGAAGAGAGAGAAAGAGAAACACAGATACAAAAACGGCAATGAATAAGTACCTATCAGTAATAACATTAAACGTAAATGGATTAAATGCTCTAATCAAAATACATAGAATAGCTGAATGGATAAGAAAGCATGACCCACACATATGTTGCCTACAAGAGACCCACCTCAGGACAAAAGATCTACACAGACTAAAAATGAAGAGCTGGAAACAAATTTTCCAAGCAATGGACAGGAAAAAAAAGCCGAAGTAGTAATACTCATTTCACACAAAATAGACTTCCAAAAAAGGGCCATAAAAAGAGACCCAGAAGGTAACTTCATGATACTCAAGGGAAGAATCCACCAAGAAGACATAAATATTGTAAATCTCTATGCACCCAACTTAGGAGCACCCAAATACGTAAAGAAAATCCTAGAGGACTTCAAGAAAGATATTGACAGCAACACAATTATAGTGGAGGATTTTAACACCCGACTGTCAAAAATGGACAGATCTTCCAAACAAAATATCAACAAAGATACCGTGGCGTAGAACAATACCTTAGATGAAATGGACTTAACTGATATATACAGAGCCTTCCATCCCAAAGAAGCTAAATACACATTCTTTTCAACTGTACACAGAACATTTTCAAAGATAGACCACATGATAGGACACAAAGCAAGTCTCAACAATTTCAAGAAAACTGAAATTATACGAAGCATTTTCACTGATCACAAGGGATTGAAACTAGAAACCACCCCAAGGAAAAAAACACAAAATGCTTAAAATCATGGAAATTAAATAGCATGGTATTAAACAATGAATGGGTCAAGAATGAAATTAGGAAAGGAATCAAAAGGTTTCTGGAACCAAATAGAAATGAACTCACAACAACCCAAAAGCAAAGGCAGTATTGAGAGGGAAGTTCACAGTGATACAGGCATACCTAAAAAAGATAGAAACATTTCAAACAAACAACCTAACCTGACGTCTACAAGAACTAGAGGAACAAAAACAAAGACAGCCCAGAGAAAGTAGAAGGAAGGAAATAACCAAGATCAGAGCAGAATTAAATGACATAGAGACTAAAATCACAATTGTAAGGACCAATGAATCCAGGAGCTGGTTCCTTGAAAAGATAAACCAAATTGACAAGCCTTAAAGCAGGCTCATCAAGAAAAAAAGAGAGAAGACCCAAATAAACACAATCAGAAATGAAAGAGGAGAGATTACAACTGACACCACAGAAATACAAAGGATTGTAAGAAATGACTGTGAAGAACTAAACTCCAAGAAATTTGAAAACCTAGATGAAATGGACAAATTTCAAGAAAGGTATAATCTTCTAAAACTCAATGAAAAAGAAGCAGAAAGCCTGGACAGACCAATAACAGAAGATGAAATTGAACCACTAATCAAAAACTCCCAACACACAAAAACCCTGGACCAAATGGTTTCACAGGAGAATTCTACAAAATATTTAAGGAAGAACTAACCCCTATCCTTCACAGACTATTGCAAAAAAAAAAATCTAAAATAAAGGAATCCAAATTTTCCAAACTCTTTTTATGAAGCCGACATCATCCTAAGCCCCAAACCAGATGAAGACACAACAAAGAAAGAAAAATTCAGGCCAGTATCACTGATGAACATAGATGCTAAAATCCTCAACAAAATATTGGCAAGCCGCATCCAACAATACATTAAAAAGATCACACACCGTGACCAAGTGGGATTCATCCGAGGGATGCCAGGATTGTTCAATATTCACAAATCAGTAAATGTAATACATCACATATGCAAAAGCAAAGACAAAAATGGCATGATCATATCAATAAATGCGGAAAAAGAATTTGATAAGGTACAGCACTCATTTATGATAAAAACACTTAGCAAAGTGGGAATAGAGGGAGCATTCCTCAGCATAATAATGGCCATATATGAGAGGCCTATGGCCAACATCATACTCAATGGGCAAAAACTTTTTTCCACTAAGATCAGGAACAAGACAAGGTTGTCCACTTTCATCACTTCTATTCAATATAGTATTGGAAGTCCTAGACACAGCAATCAGACAAGAAAAGGAAATAAAAGACATCCAAATCAGAAGGGAGGAAACAAAACTGTCATTGTTTGCAGAAGACATGATAGTGGCCATAGAAAATCCCACAGACTGCACCAGAAACCTGCTTGACCTAATAAACAAATTTGGAAAAACAGTGGGGTACAAAGTCAATATCCAGAAATCAAAGGCATTTTTGTATGCCAACAATGAAACAGTAGAAGCAGAAATCAAGAAAAAATCCAACTTGATATAGCAACAGGAAAAATAAAGTACATAGGAATAAACCTACCCAAGGAGGTAAGAGACCTGTATGCAGAAAACTACACAACACTGAAGAAAGAAATTAAGGAAGACAGAAATGAAAACATATACTGTGTTCATGGATTGGAAGAATTAATATCATCAAAATGTCCATACTACCCAAAGCAATTTACACATTCAATGCAATACCTATTAAAGTACCAATGGCATATTTCACAGACATAGAACAAACACTTCAAAAATTTATATGGAACCATAAACAATGCTGAATAGCTGCTGCAATTTTGACGGAAAAAAAAACAACAAAGTAGGAGGGATCACAATATCTGATACCAAACTGTACTACAAGGCCACTATAATCAAAACAGCCTGGTACTGGCATAAAGAACAGGCACATTGACCAATGGAACAGAACAGAGAGCCCAGAAATAAACCCAAGTCTCTATGGCCAATTAATATTTGACAAAGGGGGCAGCACCATAAAATGGACTGAAAACAGTCTCTTCAACAAATGGTGTTGGGAGAACTGGACAGCTATGTTCAAAAAAAATGAAATTCGAGCACCAATTACACCATTCACAAAAATAAATGCAAAGTCAATAAAACACTTAAATGTAAGTCATGTCACTATTTAAGTCCTAGAGGAGAACATAGGCATGAAAATGTCAGATATTTCACAAAGCAACATTTTTACTGATACATTCCCCAGAGCTAGGGACATAAAGGAAAGAATAAACAAATGGGATCTCATGAAAATACAAAGCTTCTGTGCAGCTAAAGAAAACAGTACTAAAATAAAAAAAGAACCAACTGTACGGGAAAACATATTTGCCAATGATACCACAGACAAGGGTTTAATCTCCAAAATATATAAAGAACTTACACGACTCCACTCTAAGAAGACAAGCAACCCAATTAAAAAATGGGCAAAGGACTTGAACAAACACTTCTCCAAGGAGGACATACAGAGAATCCAGAGACACATGAAAAGATGCTCAGTATCACTAGCTATCAGAGAGATGCAAATTAAAACCACAATGAGAAAGCACTTCACACCAGTCAGAAAGGCCATCATAAACAAAGCAACAAACAACAAGTGTTGGAGAGGTTGTTGTGAAAAGGGACCCTAGTACATTGTTGGTGGAAATGAAGACTGGTGCAGTCACTGTGGAAAACAGTATGGGATTTCCTCAGAGAACTAAAAATGGATCTGCCTTGTGACCCAGCTACTCCACTGCTAGGATTATATCCTAAGAACCCTGAAACACCAATCCAAAAGAACCTATGCTCCCCAATGTTCATGGCAGCACAATTTCCAATAGCCAAGTGTTGGAAGCAACCTAGATGCCCATCAGTAAATGAATGGATCAAAAAACTATGGTACATTTACACAATGGAATTCTATGCAGCAGAAAGAAAGGAGCTCCTACCCCATGCAACAGCATGGATGCAACTGGAAAGCATTATGCTAAGCGAAATAAGCCAGGCAGTGAAAGACAAATACCATATGATCTCACCTTTAACAGGAACCTAAACAACAAAACAAAGAAAGAAGCAGGGTATAGTCAAAGACACTGCATTAGAGGACAGGTGGAGAGTGACCAGAGGAGAGAGAAGAGGGATTTCGGGGGAGAGGAGGAG
>PVIA01016251.1:0-19629 GCA_004024845.1 Tonatia bakeri | reverse complement strand
GTGGGAGGGCGTGATTGGGAGTAAAGGGGAGAAAACTGTACTTGAACATTCATTTAAATAAAAAAAAGAAAAAAAATAAGATTAAATGATAGACAAGTAAACTTGTATAAACTCAGGGGGGTGAGTCTAAACACATATTGACTCTATTAATAATAATAATTATGCTTAATTTGGGTCAGAAAAATTAAGATGGGACAAAATAATGTGCAGTACAGGAGATTCCAATTGAACTTAGTGTTCTAAATTCCTTCTATTGTTCATGAAGAGGTATGGAATAATATTAAGGTAAGGATTTTAAGGTATGTATGGTAACATTTTGAGTTATTGTATAACTGTAGAAATAATAGAAATCGAATGAATAGTTCCAGAACAAAATAGGGAAAATAAATAAAAAAATCTTAATCCTAAAAATGACAGTAAAGGAGAAAAAAGGCACAGGAAAAGTGGAGAAAAAAGAAGGCCTAAGTAAGATGGCATAAATAACTACCGATGCATCAGCAATCACAGTAAATATAAATGGATTACATTTATCAATAAAATGTCAAAGATTTTCAGAATGAAAAATAAAGTCCAGGTTTCTATTTACCAACAATATACAATGCTTCAGAAAGATTAAAAATAAAAGGTTAAGAAAAGATATTTGGATAACAAGAACTAACCAAAAGAAATGTGTACTTAAATTAATATCAGAAAAAATAAATTTTATGATGTGACAGAGCTACCTAGCTATTCATTGAAATCTCTCTTTTTTTTTCTTCATATAGAGTTATAGCTGGGAAGTGGCTGGTCCATCAGGGATTAGATTTCCATGTCCTTCTTTCATCTACAAGTGACGATATGACCAGTTACTGCCAATCAACCACAGTGAAATTGATACCTGTCAAGCACAGGGCTCTGCATATACTGGCATAAAGTTTGTATGCAAATTTTCCTTGTATTTATTGTTAGAAACAAAATTTACCCCAAATCTCACCATGCAGTATACAAATTTTATTTTACTTCTTTCTAGGTTTCATGTCTAAATATAATTCTGTAAATGTAAAACAAAGTTGGGACCTCATTGTATATACAGACTTGTTTGGATTCTTCATTAAATCCTATATTCTTGCTTCTCTTCCATGTTGTGAAATGCTTCTCCAAAACATGAGTTTTAGGCTTGCTAAAGCAATCTGTAACTTGGCATGGTGCTTGACACAGGGTAGGGTTTAATAATGTGGGCAATAAGTGATGAAGAGAAGGAGCCTGAGGATGATAAGGAAGGAGATGGAGGATATAGTACCATTTACCCAACTGCTCCCCCAACACCCATGGTAATGAATATCGCTCCCCATATCTTTGTCTATATCTCTGGCAATATCCTAAGAATAAATTGGTAGAAATAGAATTACAGGGTCCAAGCCTACAAGTGTGTTCAAGACTCTTGATGTAGATTGTTAGATTGCTTTCTGCAGAGATTGCAACACTTTATAATCCTCACAACTGCCATTTAAAATGGGAATCATGTACTGGCTGGCGTAGCTCAGTAGACTGGGTGCTGGCCTGTGAACCAAAGAGTCACTGGTTTGATTCTCAATCAGGGTACATTCCTGGGTTGTGGGCCAGGTCCCCAGTAGGGGGAGCTCAAGAAGCAACCACACATTAATGTTTCTCTCTGTCTCTTTCTCCTTCCCTTCCCCTTTCTCTAAAAATAAATAAAATCTTTAAAAAATAAAATGGGAATCATTATTCCCATTTAAGAGGTCAGATAATGAAGGCTCAGACAAGATTAAGAAACTTGTTCCAAGTCACTGCTAAAGTTGGGCTTTTAATCCAACTCCAAAGTTATTTTTGCATTCTATTTCTAATTTACTTTGGGGCTCAGATTTCTCCCCCAAAAATGAAAACTAAACTTACAAAATGATAGGCCTGGATTCTTAAAAATGTCAGTGTTGTGAAAGACCTAAAGAGAAACAAAGAAAATCAACTAGGAACTCTTTTAGATTAAAGAAAACTAAAGAAACATGTACTTTGTGGTCTTCCATTAAATACTGGATATATGGGAAATCTCTGTACATTCCCCTCAATTTTGCTGTGAGCCTTAAACTTCTATAAAAATGAAATCTTAAAAAATAAATAAAAAAAGAAATTAAAAGTCTATAAAGGACTTTCTGGGGAAAGTTGAGGAAATTTAAATATGGACTGTATGTTAGACAACAACACCATGCTAATGTTAAATTTCTCAAATGTGATAACTATATTGTGGTTATGTAGTAGCACATCTTTATTCTTAAAAGTTACTCATAGAAATATTAAAATCAAAGTGTAATGTCTGCAGTGAACTCTCAAATGGTTCAGCAAAAGAGGGAAATAAAAGCAGTAACAAGGGCAAAAAGAGAGACATAAAAGAAATATAGATGGGGAAGAGAGAGAAGAGGGAGAAAGTAATTGTGCCACATTTTGTAACTCTTGTTGAAGGGTATATGGGTGTTCAATATACTATTCTTGCAACTTTTCTGAGCATTTAGAATTTTAAAAATTACTATGCTGCTGAATAAAAAAATGGGTACAAAAACATGGCATTGGTATTGGATCTTTAAAATAATTTCTAAGGCTGTAAAGACTTTGAGCAGTTTTTCTTTCTTTTTAAGGCATTTGAAAAATGCCTTAAAAAGAGCCCAATGCCCATTAGACACAAAGGACCCTAAAGAATTTTCCCCATCGAGCTGACTTTTAGGCTGTTAAGTAATTGCTGCTGACATTTTCTTGTGGTCCCTGGATTTAGTTGTTTAGTGCTATGATTATCATTGTCTTGGTAATTAGAAATCTCTTATATAATCAGAGCTGGATTTTGTGTCTTCTTTCTCTACCCCAGGCAGCAATCATAACATCCCTGGAAGGATCATTGGTGTGGACACTAGGCAGTGAGAGAGGATAGAATTCCTCCCAATATTTGTATTTCTTTTCTTTTTATTGGCTAGCTGTATTTGTCATAAATAAGTTGAAGAAAAATTAAAATCTTAAGGTATAATGTACTTTTCTTTTTTAAAATTATTTTATTGTTGTTCAAATACAGTTGTCTGCATTTCCCCCCACCACTCCCCCCAACACCAGCCATCCCCACCTACCTCCCCTGATTCCACCCCACCTTGGTATTGTCCATGTATAGCATTTGTCCTTTATAGCTGTTCCTGAAATCCCTTTCCCCTCTTCCTCCATTATCCCCTCCCACCTGTCCTCTGGTTACTATCATATAATGTATTTTTCTGACACACTCTATTTTCCAACCTAAAATATGCTATCTAAACTGTGCACATTCATTGACACAATTGAGATTTGGGTTTTGTAATAGAAAATTCTATTCACCACTGTATAAATATAGACATCGTATTTTGCTTTTTGAGAAATTATTTTAAAATATACTATTAAAATCAGAACTGTTTAAAAATGAAATGGTATCATCTTTCCTCTTATCTAAATAAGCAGAATTTTATAGTGCTAACATTATCATACCTCTGCAATAATAATAACAGTAGTAGAAAAGGACAGTTGAGTCACCCAAGTTTTTTAATGAAAAGTTTAGAATAAGCTAATTTCCAGGGAGTTGGCAGGTATGTCTCCATGAATACATCTTGTTTCTAGGTTAGTTCCACTTAAGAGTAGCACTGGGATTGGGGTGTAAACAGTTTGGCTAATGGGTGCATTTTTTTGGTTAATTTTATTTATTCTTGGATATTATCTTTGACCATTGCCTTTCTTCTAACACCCATGTCTATCTGCCTACTTCTCTGAAACTAATTCTTCTCTTAGTGTGGCTACAAATACAGATCGACAATATCTAGTGCATGTGAGAACTTGCTCATCATGAATTAGGTTAAACAAGGAAAATCACTTTTCACTAACTTAGTAATCACAACATGGTTTTTTGGAAGTGAAGCAATAATATGGACATCTTCAGAGGACTTCATTTGGGGCTCGAGTGGGGCAAGATTTCTAATGGGTGCATTTAAATTCTGTTTGTCTATTTTAGTCCCTCTGGGTTATTCTGAGGAAGTACAAATGTCTCAGAAGGTCAATGTTCAGTTCAATGTGGTGTTTTCTTCTGGCAACATCCCTTTGCAAAAAATTCATTTGTGAAAAACAGGAAGAGATTGATAAGGAATGAACATTAACTTAGGGTGAAATCTTTATGAACAAATATAAACAAATAACTTAGTTTAATCAACTTGAACTAACGTGCTTACTTTTGGACAGGGTATATAGTTGGAGTCACAGTTGCAATATATTTGTAAGGTTTTTTATTTATTATATCTAATTTTAACTTTTACTTTCAAGTAATTTAAAATTACAGATGAGTTTCATTTAGAAAAAATAGTACAAAGATTTTGGGTACATCCTTTACACAGATTTATCAGTTATTAACACTTTACCACAATCACTTTTTCACTTTATCCCCCTACCTCAACATATATTTATGTATATACATTTTATTGTCTTTTTTGTTGTTATTAGTTTTCTAAACCATTTGAAAGTAAGTCACAGACATCATGCCTTCCCCCCCACACTAAATGCTTCAACTCGTATTTCTTTTTAAAAAATTTTAAAGTATTTGTTTTTTAATTATAGTTTACATTCAATATTATTTTGTATTAGTTTCAGTTGTATAGCATAGTGGTTAGACAATCATATACTGTACAAAGTGTTCCTTCCAATATTATCAGTACCCACCTGTCACTCTACATAGTTATTAGAATATTACTGACTATATTCCCTATGCTGTAATTTACATCTCCATGACTATTTTGTAACTAACAATCTGTACTTCTCAATCCCTTCATCTTTTTTACCCAGACTCCCAACGCCTTCCCTTCTGACAATTATCAGTTTGTTCTCTGTGTCTATGAGTCTGTTTCTATTTTCTTTGCTCATTTATGTTATCCTTTAAATTCCACATGTAAGTGAAATAATATATTTGTCTGTCTCTGACTTTTTTCACTTAGCATAATACCCTCTAGGTCTGTCTATGCTGTTGCAAATGGTAAGATTTTATTCTTTTTTATGGCTCAATAATATTCCATTGTAGATATGTACCACCACTTTTTTATCCACTCACCTATTGATGGGCACTTAGGTTGTTTCCATACCTTGGGTATCGTAAATAATGCTGTAATAAATATGGGGGGGGTGCATATATTCTTTCAAATTAGTGTTTTAGGTTTCTTTAAGTATATACCCAGGAGTGGAATCTCTTGGTCATAAGGCTGTTCCATTTTTAATATTTTGAGGAACCTCCATATTGTTTTCCATAGTGGCTGCATCAATCTGCATTCCCACCAACAGTGCACAAGTGTTCCCCTTTCACCATATCCTCGCCAACACCTGTTGTTTGTTGATTTATTGATAACAGCCATTCTGACAGATGTGAAGTGATATCTCATTGTGGTTTAAATTTGCATTTCTCTGAGGGGGGTTGGGGTATACAAAGTCTAAATGGTAATGAAAAAAATACAATGAAGATTAAATTAAAAATTTGAATTTCTCTGATGATTAATGACTTTGATCATCTTTTCATGTCTATGGGCCCTCTGTATATCCTCTTTGGACAAGTGTTTATTCAGGTTCTTTGCCCATTTTTAAATTGGATTATTTTTTGGGTATCGAATTGTATGAGTTCTTTATAAATTTTGGATGTTAACCCCTTATTAGATATATCATTGGTGAACATGTTCTCCCATTCAGTGGATTGTCCTTTCATGTTTTTTTAAAATTTTATTTATTTTTAGAGAGAGGAGAGGAGAAAGGAGAGACAAAGTGGGGGGGGGCGGTGAGAAACATCGATGTGAGAAACACCAGTCGGTGGCCTCTTGCACATACCACAACCAGGCCTGAACCTGCAACCCAGGCATGTGCCCTGACTGGGAAGTGAACCAGCAACCTTTCGCTTTGTAGAATGATACCCAATCAACTGAACCACACTGATCAGTGCTGTCTTTTCATTTTTGTTGATGGTTTTCTTTGCTGTGCAAAATGTTTTTAGTGTGATGTGGTCTCATTTGTTTATTTTTTCATTTGTTTCCCTTGCTGGAAGACATATGTCAGAAAAAATATTGCTGAGAGAAATGTGAGAGCTTTTACTGCCTATATATATTTTTTAGCGGTTTCAACCTGTCTTTCATAGCCATAATAAAATGATCAAGTTCAGAGAATATAATACTGATACTATAATATGATCCAGCATACAGTACATATTCAACTTTTGCCAGTTGTTACAATAATGTGCTTTATAGGAAATTTCCACCCCCCACTTTGATTTAGGAACCAATCTAGGATCATACTGTACATTTAGCAGTCATATTCTCTTTAAACTTTTAAAATCTGGGAAAATGTCTTTATTTTTATTTGTCTTTTATGACATTAACATTTTAAAAATAGTATAGGCCAATTGTTCAGTAGAATGCTTCTCAATTTGGGTTTATCTATTTCTTCATTCTTAGATTCAGATTGTACATATTCATATCTGGCAGAATATCAGAGAAGTGATGTGTTCTTCTCAGTGCTTGAGATTAAGAGGTCAGTTTTTCCTGTTATTTGTAAAGTTAACTTGAATTATTTGGTTAAGGAAATAACCTCCACATTTCTCTACAGTAAAATTACTAATTTTCCTTTTTAATGAAATATGTCTTTGAAGCTGCTACTTAATATAATGGCTAAAGGCAGTAGTAGAAATTGAAAGTAGTGCAAAGTTATAAATCTGGTACATAGATAATAAAAGTAACTCTGCTATTCCAGATAAAAGTTAGAAATCAGATTATAGATTTAGCTGTTGCACACAAAATCTTAATAAGACTTTGTGTTCATCTCACAAGGAATTGAATTATATGAATATTTTTCCTAACACTTCACATAAATGATCTATTTAAAATGTACTAGCTTTTTGTCTAGTTTTACTCTCATTGGGAATACTCTGCATTGTAGATAATATAAATATAGGTCTGTTTCAATTACAATTATATTTTATATGCTTATTCTAATGTGGTTCCCAGCACATGGGATATCAGGACATTTGTATTTTTCAATAAACATTTAAATAAAACAATTGAATGCATTTTCCTTAATGTCTTCCTGAGAAATCTTGAAAACCAAAGCAAATATGAGTTTGGTCATAATGCAGACACATGGAACAGCTTAAAAAATAGAACAGGTCAGAGAAATATGAATCTATATAGTAGTGTTGAAAATTTTTTTTTATTTCCTGAATGATCTCACATCAGCAACCATCCAATGATGACGAGCAATTATTAGTAATGACAAGGAAGTATCTCTGTGGGCTCATGCTACCCACAGTCCACAATGCATATTATTAGGGCTCCTGATATATTTCTTTATGGCTTCTTTTCTCTGACTACATCAAAGCCTAAAGCAAAATATAGTGATTTAAAAAGATAGACACAGTCAATGTATTGACCACTAAAATTGGTGGCTGGCACAACGTGGCTGCTTCTCATTTCTGGGAACCCTTTTTAACAACTGTCTCTTAATTTCTTCCTGGCTTGAACTGCATCTCAATAGGCTCTGATATTGTTAGAATGGGAGTAGGAAAATTGCCACCTTGGATAATGAGATTGGAATGTTAATCTTCTCTATGTTTCAGGATGGCCTATTAGTTTAATTTTAAAATAGCTTTACATATGCTCACCCCTTCCACACACAAAGATGACAATATAGAGAATCATTGAACTGGAATGTTTTAAATTTTACAAGACTGTTGATCCCCTTTTCTTTTTTAAACATCATAAATATTAAATGCAACACATTACAATCCTCTGAAGGAATGATTCTAGAAGCAAGTAGGAAACATACAAAGCTGCTCATTTTAGCTGGTCTGTAGCAATGCAATAATTATTTTGTTTTAGAGTTTTCTGAACTAATTATGATATTATCATAATTAATATATCAGGTTCCTGGGTTACAGAAAGCTCTATTTTTAACCTGATAATTAAGCTTTAAAATGGATCTTATTTCTTAAGGTTAGATTTTTATTTCAGACCATGTATTAGTTTCTATCGCTACCGTAACATATTATCATAACCTAGTACAGATTAGTGCCTTAAAACCAGACACATTTATTGGTTCACAGACCTGTAGGTCCAAAGTATGGGTACAACATGGCTAAACTGGATCTTCTACCTAGAGTTTCACCATACCAAAATCACGGTGTTGGCAGGACCTTTCTAGAGATTCTCCATTAGAATCTACTTCCAAGGTCAATCAGATCGCTGGCTGAATTTAGTTCATTGTGATTATAGGACTGGGGTTCCTTTTCCTTGTAGGCTATCACGCAGGGGCTAGTCTTTGCTCCTAGAGGCTGCCTACATTCTTTCTCATGCTTTCCATATGAGTGACCCCTCTAGCAACAGCAGGTCAAGCTTTTCTCATGCTTCAAACCTTTCTGACTTTTTCTTTTGACACATTTCTCCTCTGCTTTGAGTCAGAGAAAGTTCTCTGCTTTTAACTGCTCATGTAATTAGAGTGCGCCCAGTTGGATAATCCAGCATAATCACCCTATCTTGAAGTATATAACCTTGATCATATCTGCAAGTCCCTTTGGCCATGTAATGTAACATATTTTCAGGTTCCTAGGGTTAGAATGGGACATTTTGGGGAGGCCATCATTCCTCCTACCACAGGTCAGAAAAAAAAGAACAGACTGAAGATTTATTATGAATTTAAGATTTTCAAGCACAGATATCTGTCACTTTCTTGAATTAGTGTATAGCATCTACTATAAATTATGGTACCTGATTGACTTTCCCATTTAGTAGGTGCATATAGAAGTTAGGAGTCTTCAAGATGAACAACAGATAAGCCCAGATATTCTTCTGATGTGGATGAGTTAATCAAAGACTTTGGGGTGAAGCTAGGGATGAATTTGTGGAGCTCCACTCCCAGAGCTTGACACAGAACACGACAAAGTGGCAAACATTTTAGGAAAGAGCTGAATGCCTGCTTGGGTCCCTCAGTGATTTCAAGAGCAAAACAGCAAATCCTTTGTGGATGTAAGGAAATGTGATAAGATTTTAAATGAGATTAGATATTCTCTGGTTAAAACAAACATTACTTTTATTTACCACTTATTGGATAAAATATTAAAAATCCAATCTGATATTAATAGATACAAATATTCATAATCATTTTAATTTAGTTGAATATTATAATAGTCAATCACCATTGTGTGAAATGGCTTCATAAATAAAGTCATAAGAGAAGCTTTACTTGAAGAGAAGAAAAATTCGACCGGGGAAGATGGCAGCGAAGTAGGTGGGAGTGGAGCCCAGTTCTCCTTGTGCCCAGCTGGAACACCTAGCTGATCTTCCAAGGAACAGAGTGAACAGCCAATGGAATCCCAGCTTACATAAAGTTTGGAGGAAAAAAATTGCAGAGGACATTGAAAAACAGACAGTGAGGAAAGTGCGCTAGGACGGTAAGGTCCCTGGGATTTGCTCAGGGACCAAGGATGCTGTGGCCCCCCACGCGGAGCCTGCTGTAGGATACATGGAGGAGAGTTGGATCAGAAGCTCCCTCCTCTACTAGAGCAGGGAAGGAAGCCTGGCACTAGGAGGGATCTGGGTGCGGAAAGTCGCTGGGGGAAGTAGAGACAAAGTGGGAGACACACAGAGGTGGCACATGTCCACTGGAACTGTGGATGTGGGCACCAGAGAAATTGGGGTGCCAGTGACACCTGGAGAAGGGAGGAGTTGGGCCATGTCGGACCCTGACCTGGATAGTCTCCAGACTGGTTAAAAAGTAGGGCTGTGTGGTGTGCTTGTTAAGAACAGTGGGCAGCTGCTTTGTAAGGAACTCTCCAGCAGCCGCTGGCATACCCCAAGGGAGATTTCAGCTGCACTTGCCCAGAGTGAGTGGCAGAGGGGAACTGTGCACCCCGCTAGTCTCCCACTGTGCGTCCAAAGACAGTAGCCAAGCTGAACCATGCACCCCACCTGTCTCACACTGTGCACACCCAAAGTGAGTGGCAGAGAGGAACCGTGAACCCCTCTGCTCTGGCACTGCACACACAAAGACAGTAGAAGAAGAGAGCCATGCGCCCCACTTGTCTCAGCTCCATGCTGGAGATTGACTCGTGCTGTAAGCAGCTGAGTGGCTGATTTGAGTCTGATAGCTCATGGAAGACCTGGGCCAGAGGCCAGGAAACTGTGATAGTGCAACCCAAACCTGGTCCCCATCCTCTCAGAACCAAAGGAAGGAAGAAAATCAAAGTCCAGCCCCCTCTTCCTGTGGCATCTAGGAAGACCAGCAGAACTCACTGAACAGGTTTAAAGTAAGCAGGAGGCTAACTATTTTTTCTTTCTTTATTCCATTTCTTTCTGGATCCTGTCTCTTCCCACCCCCACCTCTTTTTTACTTCTTCCAAGTGAGACAATAAGACACAGAGTTACAAAGGGTCCAGAAACAGATTGAAAGGGGGAGCATAAGGCTAACCCCCAAAAGTGAGAAACTGAGACAAATGTCACTTTGCTCTCCCACAGACCTGGCATTTTATTGTGTATGTGCATTATTATTACCTTGCAATTAGTTTTACTACTTTTATTTTATTAGTATTATTTCTTTTCCTTATGTTTAGTTTTCCTAATTTATTTCCCTGTTTAATTGCATTGCTTGACTGCTTTTCCTTATTCTCTCTGTATTATATTTTAATTTTCCTTCTTTCGCTTCACCCATGTTCTAATAACACACAGCTCTTGATCAGATACTTTCTATTTTGGTTATCAAAGTCATTTCTTTCTTGTCATATCATTGTTGCTACAGTACTATTATAAATAATTGTTGTTCCATACAACTGTAAATACTACACAAGCAACCCTCCCTGATCTTAGCCCACTTCATTTTAACCCTGAGCATTAGTATTGTTGTGGTTAACTCTACTCTCTCTTTCATACTACATCTACTTTCTATACTTTAATCTCACTATATCTTATCATCTAACCTTTCACAAGCACTCTGTTTTCTGGATTCAGCTCACAATCATCTCCACCCCCAACAAGAGTCTTATCTCTCTTTTACCTTTTATAAAAAGTGGCTATTAAGGTGAAATATCACAGTTAATGCTATACTTATCCAAAGAATCTCCTATCTCTTCTCTACTTGCTGGTACTTTAAAGCCCATAAAATACTCTCTTGCTGTTTAAATCCATTTTGCCTACCCCCTGCCACTGAGCAAATACAAGGCTATGTGGGAGCTGCAAAGATCAGTATACCTGCTGGAGGAGAAAAACGAACAATAAAGGAGCCACCAAAAAGTACAAACCCAAGTACAACAAGAGAGCTCACACAAACACAAGAAAGGTCAAACCTGGATCATCAGGTCAAGGAGATCAGAGACCACACCACTGAACCTCACAGAATACCTACCATAGAAGTTCACCCTACAAAGATAGCTAGCAAAGCAAAATATCAGGAAGCACAGAAATGAACAAAAAGAGTCACATAAAATAGGGACACAAAATAAAAAGAACATGCAATCAAAAGGAATGGAAGACTCCTCACTTAAAGAGCTAAATGAAATGGAGGTAACCAAACTATCAGATATAGAATTCAAATTAATGGTTATAAAGATGCTCAAGGAGCTCACCGACAACTACAAGGAACTGAGTGAGAACTACATCAGCATGAAAAAGGAAATACAAACTATAAACAAAAACCAGGAAGAAATGAACAATAAAATCTCAGAAATAAAAAACACATTAGAAGGAATTACGAGCAGGCTGGATGAAGCAGAGGACTGGATCAGTGTGTTTGAGGACAAGGTAGAAAAAAACTCCCAGATAGAACAAGAAAAATAAAAGAGAATCAGAAACCATAAAGAGGAGTTAAGGGAACTGCAAGACAACATGAAACATAACAATATCCCTATAATAGGGATACCAGAAGGAGAAGAAGAGCAAGGGATAGAAAACCTGTTTCAAAAAGTAATAATGGAAAACTTCCCTAATTTGATGAGAGAAAAAGTCACACAAATCCAGGAAACACACAGAGTCCCATTCAAGAGGAACCCAAAGAAGCTCACTTCAAGACACATGATAATTAAAATGGCAAAATTTCAAGACAAAGAGAGAATATTAAAGGCAACAAGGAAGAAAACGGATGTAACATACAAGGGTGCACAAATAACGCTAATAGTTGATTTCTCAATGGAAACACTCCAAGTCAGAAGAGAATGGCAAGAAATACTCCAAGTAATAAAAGCCAGAGGACTGCAACCAAGATTACTCTACCCAGCAAGGCTCTCAATTAAAATGGAAGACCAAATAAGGAGCTTTCCAGACAAAAGAAGTCTAAAAGAATACACCTCCACCAAATAAGCTCTGCAAGAGACGCTAAAAGGACTGCTTTAAGAAAAGGGAGGAAGAGAGTGAGAGAGAGAGGAACACAGGTACAAAAAAAAATGGCAATGAATAAGTATCTGTCAGTAATAACCTTAAATGTAAATGGATTAATTGCTCCAATCAAAAGACATAGAGTAGCCAAATGGATAAGAAAGCATGACCCACACATATGCTGCTTACAAGAGATCCACCTGAGGAAAAAGACCTACACAGACTGAAAGCAAAGGGCTGGAAACAAATATTCCAAGCAAATGGACAGAAAAAAAAAAGCCAGGGTAGCAATACTCATATCAGAAAAAATAAACTTCATAAAAAGAGCGAGAAAAAGAGATCCATAAGGTCACCTCATAATACTCAAGGGAAGAATCCACCAAGAAGACATAAACATTGTACACATATATGCACCCAACATAGAAGCACCCAAATACATAAAGAAAACCTTGGAAGGTTTCAAGAAAGATATTGACAGAAACACAATTATAGTAGGGGATTTTAACACCCCACTCTCAAAAATGGACAGATCTTCCAAACAAAATATCAACAAAGATATTGTGGCATTGAACAATGCCCTAGATGAAATGGACTTAACTGATATATATATAGAGCCCTTCATCCCAAAGAAGCTAAATACACATTATTTTCAAATGCAACATTGAAATATCTTCAAAGACAGACCACATGATAGGACACAAAACAAGCCTCAAGAAATTCAAGAACATTGAAATCATAACGAGCATTTTCTCTGACCACAAGGGGCTTGAAACTAGAAACTAACTTCAAGGAAAAAACTCAAAAACACTCAAACTCATGGAGATTGAACAGCATGCTATTAAAGAATGAACAGGTAAAGAAGGAGATAAAGCAGGAAATCAAAAGGTTCCTGGAAATAAGTGAAAATGAACTGACAACAACCCAAAACTTATGGGACACAGCAAAGGCAGTCCTAAGAGGGAAATTCATAGCTGTATAGGCCTACATAAAAAAATAGAAACATTTCAAATAAACAACCTAACCCTACATGGACAAGAACTTGAGGAACAACAACAAAGACAGCCCAGAGAAAGTAGAAGGAAGGAAATAACCAAGATCAGAGCAGAATTAAATGACATAGAGACTACAAACATAATTCTAAGGATCAATGAATCCAGGGGTTGGTTCTTTGAAAAAATAACCAAAACAAACAATCCTTTAAGAAGGCTCATCAAGAAAAAGAAGAGAGAGGATCCAAATAAACATAATCAGAAATGAAAGAGGAGAGATTACAACTGACACCACAGAAATGCAAAGGATTGTAAGAAATTACTATGAAGAACTGTATGCCAAGAAATTTGAAAACCTAGGTGAAATGGGCAAATTTCTAGAAAAATATAATCTTCCAAAACTGAATAAAAAAGAAGCAGAAAGCCTGAACAGACCAATAACAGCTGATGAAATTGAAGCAGTAATCAAAAAACTCCCAACACACAAAAGCCCTGAAACAGATGGTTTCACAGGAAAATTCTACAAAGCACTTTTTAAAAATATATTTTATTGATTATGCTATTACAGTTGTCCCATTTCCCCCCTTCACTCCCCTCCACCCTGTACACCCTCTCCCACCCACATTCCCCCCTTTAGTTCATGTGTCATAAGTTCTTTAACTTCTACATTTCCCACAGTATTCTTGCCCTCCCCCATCTATTTCTCCCCACCATCTATGCTTCTTATTCTCTGTAATTTTCTCCCCTCCTCCTCCCACTCCCCAGTTGCTAACCCTCCATGTGATCTCCATTTCTGTGGTCCTGTTCCTGTTCTAGTTGTTTGGTTTGTTATTGTTTTAGGTGTGGTTGTTAATAATTGTGAGTTTGCTGTCATTTGACTATACATGTTTTTTATCTTCTTTTTCTTAGATAAATCTCTTTAACATTTCATACAATGAGGGCTTGGTGATGATGAACTCCTTTAACTTGACCTTATCTGAGAAGCACGTTATCTGCCCTTCCATTCTAAATGAAAGCTTTGCTGGATAGAGCAATCTTGGATGTAGGTCCTTGTCTTTCATGACTTGGAATACTTCTTTCCAGCCCCTTCTTGCCTGTAAAGTCTCTTTTGACAAATCAGCTGACAGTCTGATGGGAACTCCTTTGTAGGTTACTGTCCCCTTATCTCTGGCTGCTTCTAGAATTCTCTCCTTCATTTTAATCTTGGGTAATGTCATTATGATGTGCCTTGGTGTGTTCCTTCTTGGGTCCAACTTCTTTGGGACTCTCTGAGCTTCCTGGACTTCCTGGAAATCTATTTCCTTTGCCAGAATGGGGAAGTTCTCCTTCAGTATATTTTTAAATAAGATTTCAATATCTTGCTCTTCTTCTTCCCCCTCCGGTAAACCTATAATTCAGATATTGGAACATTTAAAGATGTCCTGGAGGTTTCTAAGACTCTCCTCATTTTTTTGAATTCTTATTTCTCCATTCTTTCCTGATTGGTTGTTTCTTTCTTCCTTCTGGTCCACTCTATTGTTTTGAGTCCCAGTTTCCTTCCCATCACTATTGATTCCCTGTGCATTTTCCTTCATTTCTCTTATCATAGCCTGCATTTGTTCATCTAATTTGTGACCAAAATCAACCAGTTCTGTGAGCTTCCTGATCACCAGTGTTTTGAACTGTGCATCTTATAAGTTGGCTATTTCTCAGTCGCTTAAAAGGATGGGTTTGGGGGCTTTGATTTGTTCAGCTGTTTGAGCCATCTCTCTCTCTCTCTCTCTTTCTTTTGGTCTGGTTGTGCCTGTTACAGTAGAGGGCGGAGTCTTAGGTTTTCACCAGGGCAGGGCACCCCAGTCACTGGGTTGTGATGTTGTATGTGGGAGCGGGGTCGAGAGGGAACAATGGTGGTTGCTCTGTGCTCAGTGGGACCTCAGACCCTTCTTCTGTTTCCCCCAAGCAAACTGGGCCCTTCTGATGCCAATTCCCATGTGGGTGGGCTTGTGCACACTGTGAGACCCTCCAAGGACCTCTTCTGTGAGGCTGGGTATCTCTCCCTGTGCCTCAACTTCCATAGGCATCCGCGATCAGTGACCAAATGCTCTATTTCCCAGCACTGGGATCCTGAGTTGTGCGCACTGCCTTGCTATACAATCGCTGCCTCACTGGGTCTGCCAGGTGCCACCCCCCTGCCTGGGCCTGCCAGCTGCTGCAAGCGCACTCAGTGTCCACCCGCAGCGATCTTGTGTGCCCCGGATGCTTTACGCACCCTCAGATGCCTTCTGCGCCCGGTCCCAACTCTGCTCTCTGTGCTGCAACCCGTGCCCAGCTGCCCTACTCCGCCCCTCCTACCGGTCTGGATGAACAGGTCTATTTCAACTTCTTGGTTGTCCGACTTCCATTTAAATCAATTTTTCTGTTAGTTCTGGATGTTATTTTATTTCTAAATTGTTTTTGTTCCTACCTTGGTTGTGCGTGGAAGTATGGTGCATCCACCTATACCTCCATCTTGGCCGGAAGTCGGAAAATTCTACAAAGCATTTAAAGAAGAGCTAACCCCTATCCTTCACAGACTATTCCAAAAAAAATCCAAAATGATGGAAGATTCCCAAACTTTTTATGAGGCCAGCATCATCCTATTCCCAAAACCAGAAAAAGACACAACAAAGAAAGACAACTTCAGGCCAATATCGCTGATGAACATAGATGCGAAAATCCTGAACAAAATATTGGCAAATCGCATCCAACAATACATTAAAAAGATCATACACTACGACCAGGTGGAATTCATCCTAGGGATGCAAATGGTACAATATTCGCAAATCAATAAATGTAATACATCAATTAAAAATCACATGATTGTATGAATGGATGAGGAAAAAGCACTTGATAAGCTACAACACCCATTTATGACAAAAACACTCAGCAAAGTGTGAATAGAGGGAGCATTCTTCAACATAATAATGGCCATATGTGACAGACCTACAGCCAACATCATACTCAACAGGCAAAAACTAAAAACTTCCTCACTAAATCATGAGCAACAAAAGGTTGTCCATTTTCACCACTCCTATTCAACATAGTATAGGAAGTCCTAGCCACAGCAATCAGACAAGAAAAAGAAATAAAAGGCATCCAAATTGGAAAAGAGGAAACAAAACCGTCATTCTTTGCAGATGACATGATAGGGTACATAGAAAACTCTATAGACTCCACCAAAAAAACTGCTCAACCTAATAAATGAATTTGGCAAAACAGCCAGATACAAAGTCAATATCCAGAGGTCAAAGACATTTTCGTACATCAACAATGAAATATCATACACAGAAATCAGGAGAAAAACTTCCATTGGATATAGCGAAAAGAAAAATAAAATGCCTAGGAATAAACCTAACCAAGGAGGTAAAAGACCTATACTCAGAAAAATTCACAACACTGAGAAAAAAAATCAAGGGAGACACAAACAAATGGAAACATACACCATGTCCATGGATCAGAAGAATTAACATTATCAAAATGTCCATACTACCAAAAGCAATTTACAGATTCAATGCAATATCCATTAAAGTACCAATGGCATATTTCACAGACATAGAACAAACACTTCAGAAATTTATATGGAACCATAAACCACCCTGAATAGCTGCTGCAATTTTGAGAAAGAAGAGCAAAGTAGGAGGAATCCACAATACCTGATACCAAACTGTATTACAAGGCCACTGTAATCAAAACACCTGGAACTGGCATAAAAACAGGCAAATGGACCAGTGGAACAGAAGAGAGAGCCCAGAAATTAACCCAAGTCTCTACAGTCAATTAATATTTGACAAAGAGGGCAACAACATAAAATGGAATAAAAATATCCTCTTCAACAAATAGTGATGGGAGAACTGGACAGCTACGTGCAAAAAAATGAAAGTTGATCACCAACTTATACCATACACAAAAATAAATTCAAGGTGGAAAAAAGATTTAAATATAATCTGTGATGCCATTAAAGTCCTAGAGGAGAACATAGGCAAGAAAATCTCAGATATTTCACACAGCAACATTTTCACTGATATGTCCCCTAGAGCAAGGGGCATGAAGGAAAGAATACACAAATGGGATCTCATCAAAATAAAAGGGTGCTGAATGGATAAAGAAAACAGTATTAAAATAAAAAGAGCACCAACTGTATGGGAAAACATATTTACCAATGATACCTCAAACAAGGGTTTAATCTCCAAAATATATAAAGAACTCACACGACTCCACTCTAAGAAGACAAGCAACCCAATTAAAAAAATGGCAAAGGACTTGAACAAACACTTCTCCAAGGAGGACATACAGGGGATCCAGAGACACATGAAAAGATGCTCAGTATCATTAGCTATCAGAGAGATACAAATTAAAACCACAATGAGATACCCTTTGACACCGGTGAGAATGACCATCATACATAGCAACAAATAACAAATGTTGGAGAGGGTGTGGAGAAAAGGAACCCTATTGCACTGTTGGTGGGATTGCAGACTTGTGCACCCACTATGGAAAAAATAGTATGGAATTTTCTCAGAAAACCAAAAATGGAACTGCCTTTTGACCCAGAAATTCCACTGCTAGGAATTATATCCTAAGAACCCTGAAACACCAATCCAAAAGAACCTATGCACCCCAATGTTCATAGCAGCACAATTTATAATAACCAAGTGATGGAAGCAAACCAAGTGCCCATCAGTAAATGAATGGATCAAAAAACTATGGTACATTTACACAATGGAATTCTATGCATCAGAAAGAAAGAAGGAGGTCCTACCTTTTGTGACAGCATGGATGGTACTGGAAAGCATTCTGCTACATGAAATAAGCCAGGCAATGAAAGACAAATACTATATCATCTCACCATTAACAGGAACCTAATCAAGAAAATGAAGAAGCAAGCAAAGTGTAGCCAAAGACATTGAAATTTAAAACAGGCTGACAGTGATCAGAAAGGAAAGGGGAGGGGATAATGGGGAAAAAGAGTGAATGGTTTGCAGGAGTAATTATAAAGGACATATGGATAACAACAAGGGAGGATGGAAATGGGAGAGGGAAGTGGGATGGGATGGAGTGGTGGGGAGGAGTGGTGGCAAAAAGCAGAAAACTGTACTTGAACCACAATAAAAAATATTAAAAAAAATAAAGAGCTTAAAAATAGAAAAATAAAAGAGAGACCTTAGGCCAAGATGGAGGTATATGTAGACACACTGTGCCTCCTCCCACAACCAAAAGAAGGACAACAACAATTTAAAAACAAAAAACAACCAGAATTGACAGAAAGTCGAACTGTATGGAAATCTGACAACCAAGGAGTTAAAGAAGACATATTCATCCAGACCGGTAGGAGGGAAGGAGTCCAGCAGCCCTGGAGGAGAGGACTCACAGCAAGGTGGCGGCTATTGAACCTTGTATACAAGGCAGAGGCTGGTGGACCGGCTGCCCCACATTCACATGCAGATAAACTAGGTGAAATTAAGGAGGAGTGGAAATTTCAGTCTCACAGGAAAGTTTGTTGGAGAGATCCACAGGGTCCCAGAATGTGCACAAACCCACCCATGTGGAAATCAGCACCAGAAGGGCCCAATTTGCTTGTGGGAAGGGGGGAAAGTGAGAGAAATCTGGCAGAGAGCAGAAGAGGCGCCATTGTTCCCTCTTGGACCCGTTCTTCATATACAGCATCAGAATCCAGCGATGTGAGTTACCCCATCCTGGTGAACACCTAAGGTTCTGCCCTAAGGGCAGAACTATGTAACAGGTGTGTCAGGACAAAAAAGAATGGCCCAAATGAAAGAAAAGATCAATGCTCCAGAAAAAATACATCTAAGCGACAAAGAGGTAGCTAACCTATAAGATGAACAGTTCAAAACACTGGTAATCAGGATGCTCACAGAATTGGTTGAATTTGGTCATAAATTAGATGAAAAAATGAAGGTTATGCGAAGTGAAATAAAGGAAAATGTACAGGAATCAATAGTGATGGGAAGGAACCTTGGACTCAAATCAATGGTGTGAACCAAAAGGAAGTAAGAAACATCCAATTAGAAAAGAATGAAGAAACAAGAATTCAGAAAAAAATGAGGAGAGGCTTAGGAACCTGCAGGGCATCTTTAAATGTTCCAACATCCAAATTATAGGCATGCCAGAAGGAGAAGAGGAAGAGCAACTTATTTGAACAAATAATGAAGGAGAACTTCCCCAATCTGGCAAAGGGAATAGACTTCCAGGAAGTCCAGGAAGCTCAGAGAGTCCCAAAGAAGTGGGACCCAAGG
>PVIA01016250.1:0-19635 GCA_004024845.1 Tonatia bakeri | reverse complement strand
AGTCACAGAATTCAAGACGTACAGATCACCGAAGTGTTAAGCCAATCCTAATGAAATCAGGAAATAAGAGCTTCATCCCACTAACAGGTGGGGACTGGAAAAAGCCTACCCTTTTGAGTACCTGGAGTAAAGCCTGGACAATTATACATGTATACAGCCTTAAACATTCTCTAATCCCTGCCATCTTTATAAAGTCAATACAACTAGGTTTCTCCTTTGGTTTCCCAGGAGCAAAGCCATGACTTGAACCAGAGCCCATTTAACTGTCCAGATTTTGCCAGCTTCTTCCCACTGAAAGCAGCACACTGTGGTTTATAATGCACAGCTTCAGATGGAGTCATTAACAAAAGCAATTTATCAGACTCATGACCCAAGCCACAATGCTTAAACCTACGCCTGCCACCACTGAATTCTATTATTTCCTAAAACCTCTTCCTTTAGTATCACATTCATTTGGTGGTTATCTTTCAACATATTTTGATCATTCAAGTATAATTTAGGCATTATCCTTTGGATACTAGTTTTCTGTTTACAGTTATCTCCTACAGACCTACCTCTATGGCTAAATCAAGTTTTCCTAGGTCTGACTCCACTCTACCTGGGTTTCCTATTCTACTGACCCAGCCCTACATATAAGTATCTAATACTTATATACTTATTAGTATAAGTATATAATACTTATATAATAGAATAGTAAATAATAATAAAACCAGTAAGAATAATAAAACCAGTAAGTACTACCTATTTCTCTAATCATTAGATACAACCACTATCCTACCTACATTTTGCTTTGAGAACTCCAACACTAGCTTTAAAACCTATCAACTATCAACAGTAGATTATTTTTTTTCCTCTGTAAAACCACCACTATACAATGCATGCTGCCCTGTACAGGATCCTTCACATCCTTTTTTCACTTCTCATTTGGGCTATGACAACATATTTTCCTTCAGTCTTCCAGACCTCCAGTAGACATGCGATATTTATAATTACAAGTATTCTTAACGATGGAATAATTTCCTTTGAAAGTAATATGGAAACAGTAACATACCAAAATATTTCCTGTAGTGCGCCTACTTAAAAGGATTATTAACTCATTCAGTTTAAGTTGCAAAAAAGCAACAAATTTTAAGCAAATACAGCTATTGAATTCTTCCAGCTTTTTATGTTACATAAAACTGTGAAATGAAATGCAATCCATAAAATGAGATGACTGAATTGTTAAATGTGCATATCTTATCTCTTCCATAAATTTAAGAAACAGATCACAACTCACATCTAATTAACAACAAATGTCCTAAAAATACAGTTCACTTCTTTGAATCGTATAGACCTTAATATTATCAGTTTAAAAAACAAATGACAAAATACCCAGCAAATGAAGACTTGGTGTTCTGTAGATATTCTTTTTTCAGAGAGTCATCCCTCAAGCTTTCATTCTGTGATTTTTCTCTTGCATCTTCTGAAATGTGTCCATAGTCAACACTGTGACAGGTTTCTAATGGTTTTTGATTTGAATGTTTCCTCTCTCCTCGCTCATCAGATCGAACCTGTGATGATAAACTTTCCTCACTGTTCTCTGTGGGTTTTTGAAAACCACAATGCACAGAACCCTTAGTAGACAGTGCTGAAGATGAACCAGATGGTTCAAAATTTCTGCTCTTACAGTGAGATGAAAGTTCTTCGTCATCAGAGGGTCTTAAAAATTTATGTCTCAAATTTCCAAAAGAAGAAAACTCTCTGTTTTGCCTTGAATTAAAGTCTCTTCTATATGTTTCTGAAGACCCAGATCTATTATCTTTTTCATCACCACAAAACTTATCTTCATTACCAGTAATACCTGTTGAACTGTATCTATCCCTTGAACTTTTATTAGATTGTATCAAGTCTGATTTTCTATTTTCTTGACCACTTTGTGCTTTTTCCGAATATGCTGGCTTCCTCCAACGTTCTTGTCTGCAGTCTTCTTTTGTGGATGCAGTTTTTTCTGCTTCTTCTAATTTCGAATGAAATATTTCCATTGACTAAAAATGAGAAAAATTGAAGATATATAAAATGTTAAAAGGTTCAATGACTTATACCCCATATGACTGGGTGCCATGATGCACCACTGAAGCACAATGAAAGAAAACCCAACAAGAGGGAAAAAAAGGCCAATCATCCTACCTGGTATGGGCTGAACAGTGCTCCCCTCCCCTGACCAAAGTTGTATGTTGAAGTTCTAACCCACAGTATCTCAGAACATGACCATACTGAGAAAGAGCCTTAAAAGACGTGATTAAGTTAAAATGAGGTTGTTAAATTAGGTACTAATCCAATCTGACTGATGTGCTTGTGAAAAGAAATTTGGACACACAAAGAGAAAATAACGTGTGAGAACACCTTGGGAAGGCAGCCAAAAAGAGAGGCCTCAGAAGAAACCAAACCTGCTGACTCCTAGACTTAGACTTCCATTCTCCTGAACTGAGAGAAAATAAATGTTTTGTTGTTTCAGCCATTCAGTCTGTAGAACTTTGGCTGGCAGCCCAAGCAAACTAATATATTACCTCAAAATGAATACTTTAAAAAATATGATTAATCAATGAAAATTTACCAAATTAAGAAAATCTGGGAAGTGAAAAGAAGCCTCTTAAGTAAAATATATAATACAGAACACAGTAAAATAATTATTTAAAATACTTTCTACCGTCACTGAGATTCAAACAGTTGCTATTGTACATTGCTACAAACATAACAGACTCAATGAAAAAAAGCAGAGTTCAAGAACAAGAACGACTTGTAAATAAAAACTGTGTGTCTATAAGCATGCAGATACAGGGAGTGGATGAATCAAAAGTACTGAATACAAATCAGTGAATTCAACACTAGCCCAGGAATTCTCTATACTTAGGAAAAGATGGTAAATAGATATGTTATAAGGAAAAAGAAATATGGATGCTTAATCTAAGATGACTTAACATGAATGTACTAGTATTTCCAGAAAGAAAGAGCAGAGAAGAAAGCACTAACAAAATATAATAATGTAAGAAAATTTCCCAACAAATTTTCCAGATCCACCGGGCTCACCCAATATCCTTAGGAGGGGGAAGAAAATGAAGCATACAAAGACTCATACATTAAAAACCTAATTCCTGAGTCTCAAAATTCACATAAGGAGCATATAAACAGATGGGAATAGGTAAGTGAATAAGATATCACCTAAAAAGAAAAGGAAGTAAGACTGTTAACAACTTCTCGTCTACAATACGAAATGCTGTAAGATAATGGAATAAACATCAACTTAAAAAAATTCTAATGAAATAATTCTATATTCCATTCACAATCAAACTATCCTACCCTGGTATGGACAAAAGAGAATCGTTTTTAAAAATGCAGAAGGTCAGAAAGCAAATCACTTACTAATTTAGGGGGCAGGGGGCAGAGGAAATTACTCAGGATCAGAATGACAAGCCAGAAATGAACCAGAGCAAAGATCACTGAAAAAAGGAAGACATGCTATAAACCAAATGGCAAATGTAATGAATAAGTCTAAATAATTGTTCTGGTAGTTGAAAAGTTTAATACAATGGTCAAGATGTATATTTTTAAATTTATAACAAACTGGAACTAAAATTTCAAATTAAAATTTCCATAAAATCTAACAGGTGAGACAGGGAATCAAAACATGCTGAAGTTATTACCTTACACTAGACAGAGATCATCCATTACATTTCATTTTTTAAAAAAAATTTAAATATAGATTTAAACTGTTTCTTAAATTCAATGATAACATATATAGAGCAGAAATGATGGCAGTGAGGTGGGGGAAATATTTTCGTAATAAAAGCATTTCCTCATACGCAGTTAGAATTAGTGGCTTCTTTTTTTTTTTAAGATTTTATTTATTTATTTTTAGAGAGGGAAGGGAGGGAGAGAGAGAGAGAGAAACATCAGTGTGCGGTTGCTGGGGGACATGGCCTGCAACCTAGGCATGTGCCCTGACTGGGAATCGAACCTGCGATGCCTGGTTCGCAGCCCGTGCTCAATCCACTGAGCTACACCAGCCAGGGCGAATTAGTGACTTCTTAAATTCAAAGAAATATGATAAAATACAGACAACAATAAACAATTATCATAACTTACTCAATGCTTATTATAGTAATTATTTGCATAATTTTAGTAGGCTCTATGTGTTCAAATGTACATGTTGACCATGTAATCTTGTTTAAGCTATTTAACCTGTGTTTGCCTCAGTTTCCTCATTTATAAAAGAATAATACTGTTATTATAAGTTAAATAAGTAATTAACTTATTTAACCCAAAGATTTTAATAGTGCCTGGCATATAAAAAGCACTCAAATAATTATTAACATTCACAACAATTCCATGAGATTGATACTAATAGTCATGCTTTTAAAATGGGAAAGAAGTGAAGCCAAGGTCACAAAGCGATAGAGTAATAAACCTGACACTGAAATCCAGGAGCACATGACTGCAAAGCCAGTGTTCTTAACTACCAGGTCAAAATGCCTCATTCCATGACGACTCGTAACTGTTCTAAAGAACTAAGAAATTACATAAAATGACAAAATCCAAATAACAAACATCATAACTCCTACTATCAAAACTTAATAAGATAATATTAAAAAATAACTGAAGGCCATATACATGTATTAAGATATAAATTCAGTAATTAAAGGAAATGTCATGACCAAATAGGAGAATGAAATCTTACCATCTGTGACATCAATGGACCTAGAGGGTATTGTGCCAAGTGAAATAGGCCAGAAAGAGAAAGACAAATGGCATATGATTTCATTTATATGTGGAATCTAAAAACAAAATAAACAAATAAAAAAAAAACAGAAATAGATTCATATACAGAGGACAAACTGATGGGTGCCAGATGGGTAAAAAAGGTGAAAGGGTTAAGAATTAAAAATTAGCACTTACAAAAATAGTCACAGGGACGTAAAGTAGAGCATGGGTAATACAGTCAATAATACTGTAATGACTGTATGTATAGTGCTGGGTGGCAAAGTAGCTTTATCTGGAGATCATTTCATTAGTTATATAAATACCTGCAACTAATATAATATTGAGTATCAACTGTAATAAAAAAATAAATTTTTAAAAATAGGAGTCATTCAAAGAATGCAAGAATGGTCAAACATTAGGAAATCTGTTAATACAATTCATCTCATTAACAAGAAAATGAAAAAATCTATCATCTCAAAGGACACCTATAAAGCTATTTCATAAAAATTAGCTACCTTTTCCTAATTTAAAAACAAAAGCAACCAAACAAAAAAGCATCTCTGACTAAACTCTGAATGCATACTTTTTAAAGATGATTACGTTCCACTTAAGTGCAGGAAGTTATCAATTAAACACAGAAAAATAAGAAAACTAGTTTCCAGCACTTTTATCAAAGTTCTGAAATTCTATTTGAGAAGTCAAGAAAGTTCAAATATTGTAATACTGAAGGGGAAAAGCCAAAAGTAGTAATCAATGGCACATATAAATATCTTCCCAGATTACCCAATTAAGAATTAGATTTAATGAGGCTTAAAACATTAGAGTTCAGAATATTGGCAGACTAGTACCAACAACACATCAGAAAATATAAGGGAAAAAAGATTCAATATACAATTGAAAAAAATATTTAAAATATCCTTAAAGACACACATATAAAAATTACACAGGGAAAGTTACTGAAGAGTGTAAATGAAAATTTAAATAGGAAAATATCTAGTATTCCAGGATAACATGAATCTACATAATAAGGTAGTAATTGTCCTTAATTTATCTATACATTTAATTAAATTCAAATCATAATGCCTAAAAGAGGTGAAAGGCTATAATGAATTTTGGAAAATGTTTCTACTGAGCTTGAACTTGACAAAGTGATTCTAAGTTTAGCAAAATAAATAAATACATAAACACACAAGAATGAAAAACTAATTTTTTAATGACTAATAAAAGACCCCACTACATAGTAGATATTCACTAGTTGCTATTTGCATCAGTTACTAAAAATTATAATAATTATAACAGTATGATACCAATTCCAGTAAACAGAAAAATTAATAGATTTGAGAGTAAAAGAATAAACCTATTTTATAAAAGACAATTCAACATATAATAAATCTGTCATTTCAAATTAGTAAGAAAGACTAATTCATTCATATATTATAAACAACAATCGGAAGATTTATAGAAAGTTAGATGTCACCTTCATACCATATACAAGTACATATTATAGAAAAGCAAATGCATAAAAAATAAAACTGAACAAATAAAAGTAAATGTAGATGCACGTTTTTATGATTTGGGGAACGGAGAAGGCCTATAAGTGAATTATATTAAGTCATAAAAGAAAAACCTAATGTATTTTATAAGGTACAAATAAACTTGTCCATAACAAATATAATCCTTCCTCCCTCTCATCCCCCCACACACCTTGATAGAGTTCTCTTCTATTACTATTCTTATTACAGTTGGCTTGGTGTTAAAGTCACTTATATATGTCTTGTTCCCTTACTAGAACATGACTTCAAACCCTAGAAGTCCAGGACCACATCTGATTTATATGTAAAGTTTTACACATAGTAGTCAATCAGTAAATGCTTGTTAAATATTATTTTTTAAATGAAGCTAAGAGGAAGAAATATAGATTTATTAAAAGGTCTTAAAGCAATATCCCCAAAAAAAATGGGTAAATACTATCAATAATCAATTCACTTAAAAATGCAAATGGCCAGAAAATATATGAAAAAATATTCCAGCACTGGCTGGTGTGACTCAATAGACTGAACACCGGCCTGGGAACCAAAGGGTAGTCGGTTCAATTCCCAGTCAGGGCACATGCCTGGCTTGCAAGCCAGGTTCCCAGTAAAAGGTGCAGGACAGGCAACCACAAATTAATATCTCTCTCCCTCTTTCTCCCTCCCTCCCCCCTCTAAAAATAAATAAAATCCTTAAAAAAAAGAAAAACATTCCAATTTACTAATAAAATAATACAAAATTAAAGTAAAAAAAAATGTGTTTACTCTATTTCAGTGTCTTTGGTTATATATTGCTTGTTTGTTTTGTTGTTTAGGTTCCTCTTAGAGAACAGGCTCACAGTGACCAGAGGGGAGAGGGGAGGGAATTTCAGGGGAATTTCAGGGGAAAAGGGAAGGGTTTACAGGAACAAGTATAAAGGACACATGAACAAAAACTAGGAGAGGGTGGAAATGGAAGGGAGGTGGGGAGGGTGGGGTGGGTAGGCTGGAATGGGAGTAAAAGATAGAAAATTGTACTTGAACAACAATTAAAATGAAATTTTTAAAAATGTGTTTACCAAAGTCATTTTACTGAAAATATAATTTGATCAATCTTTCTATAGAGAAATTTGGCTGTATCTGTATCTCACTTTGCTGTGTCCTTCAAAACAGCAGTTTCATTTTCAGTAATGCATCTTAAGAAATATCCAAATAAGCCCTGGCTGGTGTGGCCCAGTTAGGTGGGATGTTGTCCCGTAAAGCAAAAGGTCACAGAGTCGATTCCTGGGCAGGGAACATGCCTACGCTGCAGGTTCAGTCCCCTGCTGGGGTGAGTACAAGAGGCAACCCATCGGTGTTTCCCTCTTGCACCAACGGTTCTCTCTTTCTCTCCCTCCCTCCCTCTCCCTCTCTCTAAAATCAATAAGCATGTCCTCAGTGAGGGTTAAAAAAAAGGAAAGAAAATATCCAAATAAGTATGCAAAATGCATTATACGAAGATGGTCAGCACAGTGCTATTCAACAGGAGGAAAAAAATAAAAACATATAAATGTCCCTCCACTGACTATTAAATAATGGTACATAATAAACACGGTGAATATAATTAAAATACTAAAAGGTCATTAAAATGTATATATTTACTGACATCCAACTATGTCTATAATAGTGTGAAAGAAATGGGATATGTTCTATAAGCCTATTTAATAAAATTATAAGCCCAATTTAACAAAGCTATTTTTATCTAGAAAAATGTACATATCAAAATGTTCACAAAGATTACCTTAAAGGATAGTTTTTCTCCCTTTTTTCAAACCCTTACTACTTTCTAAACCTGATTCTTCTGAAAATTAAAAAAAAAGAGAGACATCAGTCACTACTGAAACAGAAAGATTATTGACAGATGATGAATATGAGAACTGGTCTTAAAATATCATGTACTGTTGCATGGTTCTATTGTTTCAAAATATATATATATTCTTTTTAAAAAAAATGGTTATATTCCAAAACTGGAACATAACAAAAACTCTGGGAGAGAAAACTGAAATATAAATCAAAATTTCAACAGTGGTTATCTCCAGAGGTATACAATGGAGGCTTTCTTCACAATGAGAAATGTTATTTTTACATCAAACAGGCACATAACTTCAATTTTATATTGATAATGTCACATAAGTTTACATAATAAAGGAAAAGCAGAAAAATAGTTTCAACAATATATAGATTTAAAATTTAATGCCAAATCAGCCCTGGCTGGTGTGGCTCAGTGGCTTGAGCACCAGCCTGGGAACCAAATGGTCACCACTTCAATTCCCAGCAGGGGCACATGTCTGGGTTGCAGGCCAGGTCCTCAGCAGGGGGTGCATGAGAGGCAACCACACACTGATGTTTCCCTTTCTTTCTCCCTCCCTACCCCTCTAAAAAAGTATATAAATAAAATCTTTAAAAAAATTAATAACAAATCAATGCAAAAGTGTTTCAGGTACAAAACACTGACAAAGTTAAACATACTTAATTTTTAAAAATTTTTTAAAAGGCCCTGGCTGGTGTAGCTTAGTGGATTGAGCGCGGGCTACGAACCAGGCATCACAGGTTCGATTCCCAGTCAGGGTACATGCCTAGGTTGCAGGCTATGTCCCCCAGCAACCACACATTGATGTTTCTCTCTCTCTCTCTCTCTCTCTCTCTCCCCCCCTCCCTTCCCTCTCTAAAAATAAATAAAATCTTAAAAAAAAATTTTTTTTTAAAGGACACAATTTTCCATATAATTCTGAAAATAACACATGATCTTTTTAATATGAATACTCACCCCGTATCTTTCAGCTACAATGTCTTCAAAATTTCTATTTTGCCTCTCAGCTTGTTCCTTCATTCTTTGATAAGACTTCCTTAGCCAGCTTAATCCACCATCTTCTATTACTGAAACTAAATTTCAATACTAAATGTCAGTTATTCTTTTCATGTGGTATAACAGTATTAATATTTATTGCCTATAAAATCACTTCTGAAGTATAAAACTGAATATTCTTCTTGAACACAAAAGGCATAAGTGTATTTGAAATTTAACATGTATTTGAGTGCCTGCGTATGCAAAGTAGAGAGGTTTGTGACTATGAGAAAGAAAAAATAAATAAAACTATCTTCAAAAAACTGCAATCTAAAAGAATGAGGACAAAAGGATATAAGTAATAACAACAGAGATAATATTGGCCAAATATTATAAAGAAAATGGAAAGAATTATAGAAAAAATTGAAAAGGGAGGATTATTTCTAAAGGAAAGGTAAGGAAAAATTTCACAAACCAGGCTCGAAAAAATAAGTTGGGATTCTTCAAACAAAGGTAAGAGCAGGCAAGGCATTCTCAGAAATAAGGAACAAAGGTACACACATGAGGGGTGGGGATGGGGGGAGAAACTACCTCCATACATTACAAAAAGAAATAAGGAAATTATAGATAATGTTTAAATGTATATTAATTCAAATTATTCTGTTAGTCATGATTACCAAATACGAAAATCTGAATGCCTTCAACAAACTTTATTAAGTCACTTATATTTCCTTCTATACTCATCACACTTTTGACATGCATAAAAAAAAAACTAATCAATTATTTAAGTAAAAATTCTGTTCCTGATTTTCTTGTACAAACATAGGACTACTTTACATCATCCCAGTTCTATAACCAATAAAAATACATACACATAGATCCCAAAAGACATGTAAGAATCTTCATTAAAAATCTGTGGTAATCCCACCTGCCTAGAAAACAACCCAAATGTGTACCATTAGTCAAATGGATATGTAGTATAAATTATATTTCTAAAAAAGACTACTATGCAGCAATGAGAATGAATGAGTACAATATATGAACATGGGTGAATCTGAAAAGGTGGACAAAGCAGCAGGAACCAGAAGAGGGCACGGAGTATGATTCCAGGAAAAACTGATTTTCGGTGCCAGAAACCAGAGCAGTAGTAACCCTTCCGGCAAGAGTATAGACCCTTCCTCCAGAAGGACCAAAGGAGCTCTGGGGACGCCAACACCGCTCTGCTTCTCAAAATGTGCGTGCCAATCACACAGATGTTTTCACTTTGTGAAAATGATCAGCCACTATACTTATGAGTTGTGTACTCTTTTGAAAGTGTTAAATATCAATAAAATGGTTACTTGAAAAGACAGATTTTTTTCAACCCTCAAATTCTAGTCCATCGTTCAAATCTGAGTTTATCTTTACTAAGCAATTTGCTCTAAGACAGTGGGTCTTTCCTTACAGGTCTAAAATACTTTGTACTTCAAAACCTACATCTCCAGTGAACTCAATGATTCACTTTCCATTTTGCTCTTGCTCTTTTTTTTCTTATTTTTCTAGTCTATGAGCTCAAAATTAACAAGCAACTACTCAAGGAAGTTAGTCTAAATCTGCAATTTTTACAGGGATAAGAGAAACCTCGTATAATTAATACCTATGTCAATGTCCCAACTATGTAATTAAAATTTTTTATTCTAAACACTTATTTGTAAGACTGATAAAATGCTAATGAGCACAGTAAAAATTCCTGATCACCAATATATAACAGTTCAGAGAAAAAAACTGAGAAAAAGTAAGACTGTTTTAAAATTGCTGTTGACAATTATGAAAATCTAGCAAGAATAAAAATTCTCAGTCAATCCAGTCATAAGTAAAATCCACAATTTTAGAAGTATTTATATAATAATGTCACCTTCAGTTTATATTCTATTTTGATAATCTTATTAATTTTATTAGAGATGGCAAAAATACAATATTTTTAACAAAAGAAATCACCAGATTTAATATTTAAAAAGCAAATAAATATATCAATTTGCAGCACCAGTAATCATGAAATTCAATTCAACAAATATTTACTGAATTTACTATATGAAAATTCATTGTGCACAGTAGGGAGCCAAAACATAAATGAAACATTGCCCCAATCCTCTATGCTGAGATAAACATATATCAAATAGTTATAAGAAATTCATTGGTATGTAACACTTAATATATACCTATATTTAAAATTATTTTTATAAGTCAGAAATTAAGAAACTGAAAAAAGTATGCTTCCATCATAATGAGAAGTTACATTGTTATAGACCATATACAAAGAAATGAATCAGTGCTGTGCTCCCCATTATTCTCAGAAGACAGGATAATATAACTATAGCAATAAAATTAAAGATTCAGAAATCTAGATTTTCAGTCTTGCTGCTGCCACTAAGTAGTTCAAAGATCTTGAGCAAGTCACTGACTTCTCTGAGTCTTTGTTTATGTGTAAAAAAGACAGCAGACTTAAACCACCTTTGAAATTTCTTCCAACTCAAAATTCTAAGGGACATTCCAAAAATAGAGGGAACAGAATCTACAAAAATAACAGAAACATAAAAGAGTTTTCTGACCAAATATTTAGTAACTACATGGTAACAAACATAGTCTTCTCATGAAGAATCTAGATTAGCTAGCCCTGGACTAGAAATCAGAAAACCCGGATCTAGTACTACTCACATGACTATAAGCAGATTGTCACCTGGCCACTCTAAGCCTTACTTTCCTGAGCTATAAAGTTAGGACAATAATGCCTACTTTACTATCTTTACATGGTTGCTGTGAAAATAAGCTGGTATATAAATGTGCCATGTATACCTTAAAAATCTATAAATATTCCCATTATTAAAATATAATTTAAAGTAATTTTGTATGGATGCTAAGAAGTTTACTTTCTTTTACACTTAATTTTGTCTAAATAAAGGCAACCTAAGATTAATGAATTAATTATTAAAAAACACAGCACCCCTTATCATTACCAAAAAAGAAAAGTTGATAAAATCTTCCCAGAACATTTAATCATAAGGAAAGTATTTGACATCATCATCATTAACTATTTACTATATTCCAGATACTATGCTAATAGATTTTCTCATTTGATCCTCACAATAACTACATGGTAGGTACTCCCATTAGTCCCTATTACAGATGAGTGAACTGGACTCAGAGAGATCAGGACACACTTTCCCAAAATCACGAAGCGAGTAAGTGGAAATGCAAATCCCAAGTACCCTCTCTCCCAAGTCTGAGTCCTAAACTATAATATCATATCACCTTTACATACCTCAATACTAAACTTATAACACTTTTAGGTGCCTAACCATTTCAGCTCCACCACTGGTGTAAACAGAAAGGCAGCACTATCTGCATATGCAGTAAAAAGTGCAGATCACTTCTTTTTTTTTTTTTTTAAGATTTTATTTATTTATTTTTAGAGAGGGAAGGGAGGGAGAAAGAGAGAAACATCAATGTGTGGTTGCTGGGGGCCGTGGCCTGCAACCCAGGCATGTGCCCTGACTGGGAATCGAACCTGCGATGCTTTGGTTCTCAGCCCGCGCTCAATCCACTGAGCTACTCCAGCCAGGGCTAGATCACTTCTTAAAACTAATTTCAACTTTGGGATCTGAACCTCTGACAGACATAAGCTTTCTGTCCTTTTTCTTTTCTAAGAAAACACAATGTGGGAAAAGGAAATGATGAAAGCATGTTATGAAGGGGAAGAAAGAATGGCTCTTTAAAAGACTTAAATATAAGTTGTGACACCATAAAAGTCCTACAGGAAAACATGGCAGGAAAATCTCAGACATTCCACGCAGCAACATTTTCACTGATATGTCCCCTAAAGCAGGGGACATAAAGGAAAGAATAAACGAATGTGACCTCATCAAATTCAGAAGCTTCTGCATGGCTAAAGAAAACAGTATTAAAATGAAAACAGAGGCAACTATATGGGAAAACATATTTGCCAATGACACTTCGGACAAGGGTTTGATCTCCAAAATATATAAAGAACTCACATGACTCCACTCCAGGAAGACAAAAAGCCCAATTAAAAAATGGGCAAAAGACTTCAACAGACATTTCTCCAAGGAGGACATACAGAGGGCCCAGAGACATATGAGAAGATGCTCAGCATCACTAGCCATCAGAGAGATGCAAATTAAACCACAATGAGATACCAGCTACCAGCCAGAATGGCCACCATAAATAAATCAACAAACAAGTGTTGGAGAGGAGGCAGAGAAAAGGGAACCCTAGTGCACTGTTGGTGGGACTGCAGACTGGTACAGCCACTGTGGAAATCACTATGGAATTTTCTCAGAAAACTAAAAATGGAACTGCCTTTTGACCCAGCAATTCCACTGCTGGGATCATACCCTAAGAACCCTGAAACACCAATCCAAAAGAACCTTTGCACCCCCATGTTCTTAGCAGCACAATTTACAATAGCTAAGTGCTGGAAGCAACGTAAGTGCCCATCAGTAAATGAATGGATCAAAAAACTCTGGTGCATTTACACAATGGAATTCTATGCAGCAGAAAGAAAGAAGGAGCTTATACCCTTTGCGATAGCATGGATGCAACTGGAAAGCATTATGCTAAGCGAAATAAGGCACGCGGTGAGAGACAAATACCATATGATCTCTCCTTTAACAGGAACATAATCAACAAAAGAAAAAAACAAACAAAATATAACCAGAGTCACTGAAATTAAGAACAATCTAACAACAGCCAGAGGGGAATGGGGGAGGGGACTGTGGGGAGAAGGGTTTTCAGGTACTACTATAAAGGACACAGGAACAAAACCAAGGAGGAAGGGGGAAGCAATAGAGGGAGGTAGCTCAGCTGGGGTGGCGGAAGGGGGAGGGAGAAAATGCAGACAACTGTAACTGAGCAACAATAAAGTAATTTTTTTTTTAAAAAAAAAGCTTTATGAAAGGTCATCTTTCTCCTAGTGTCTTTCATCCCACTGAAAGATCCTACCTAAGGTAGAACTTTGGGTTTTCTACACTCAGTGACGTTAAGAAGCTGTTGACTGCAAACACGCAAAGATTGGTTTTGTTAATTCAACATTTTCCCATAGATGAACCCACTGATTGTCCTATGACAATACTGGTGACATATGCCTGGATCATAAAATCGGCCCTACACAGTAATGGTTACTGAGCTAACTTACTACTCCCCAAACTTCTGTTTTTAAGTTTCTGAAAAATAGTATTTAAAGGGATCTTTGTATGACTACAGTTACTATTATATGACCAACAGAGACATTTCTACCCATGCTGAAAGGCAATAAAGAAAATGTTATTATTCCTAATACCTTTAGTAAACTACTAAAGAAAAAACTATATATTTTTTAAAAACCTATAAGTTGGCTCTAGAGAATCTATACATAAAATACAAAAGAATTTTAGCCCTGGCTGGTGTAGCTTAGTAGATTGAGTGCCAGCCTGTGAACCAAAGGGTCACCAACTTGATTCCCAGTCAGGACACATGCCTGGGTTGCAGGCCAGTCCCCAGGAGGGAGTGTGTGAGGCAACCACATATTGACATTTCTCTCCCTCTCTTTCTCCCTCCCTTCCCCTCTCTCTAAAAATAAATAAATAAATAAATAAATAAAATCTTTAAAACAAGTACAAAAGAATTTTAAATGGCCAAAATAAAAATAAACTATGTATAAAGAGCAAAAAAATATTCTAATAAATTAATAAGATGAAAAAATAGCATCATGATTTACAACAGTATTATCTGTACACTAGGTTAACTGTAGTTAAATAAACTTTTAGTTGATTTTATATCTATGTAACACTTAATTGGCATATAAGTATTTTTTTTAATTACTGTATCAAGTAGAATTATGTGACACAAATATTTTGTTTCCATCTCCTGGAAAATAATAGCACTAAAGCACTATCTTAATTAAGGTCAATACAAATTATTACAAATGCTGAAAAAGTAGAAATTTCTGATATATATGAAATCACATCTTCAATGTTTATGCATTATTTTCATGAAATTTCAGACTTAATATTTTTTATATTTTGTTATAGAATGCAACAAACCAAAGCATCATTATTTCCTCACAGAATCATACTTTGTATTAATCCACTCAAAATAAAACTTCAAATTTAAAACCATTAATATAAAAATATTAGTTTGCTTCCAAATGTATCATTCTCCCAATTACTAATAATTTAAAGAAGGCCTCAAAAAGACTGCAAGCATTTTATCACTGATTGTTATAAGCAAACTGAACATTTATTAATAATCCACAGATGTTCATAACATGAAACCATACAAATTTCACATCAGATAATCAATGCACTTAAGAGTTGTTTTGAAAATACAGACAAAAATAATCATGAACTCAATCAAAATTATAGCATCAAACAGAAATATTAGTATATAACCAGTGATAAAATTTAGATTTACTACATCCCAAAATCTGATTTGGATTATTAAACATTTCTGAAATTTATAATGCATCTTGCCAATCTATCCACAAACTCAGTTCACTGCCTTCGGAATTCCAAGTTATAAGAAATGCCTGTGTTGCTACAACAAAATTATAGTGATACCTTTAGTAACTGATGACGTATTACAGTCTTCTGGCGGAAGACCTGTCCCACCATCCTTCCAGTACGGATTCAATTCTCTTTCCTGCAGCCTGGACTAGAACAAAACATTTTCAGAAGTTGTAATTTAAAAATAATCCCACCACAAACTGTATTAATAAATAGCGTATCTGAGACACAGTTAACAGTTGTAAGCTTGCACAAATAGGTAAAACATTCTTAAGGCACTCTTTTGCAACTTTCAGGAAACAATGTTTCAATAACACCCATCCAGTGCTCCATTACACACCCGCACTATGAATCAGAACAGTGCCGACCCAGAAGACGCGCCCACCAGCGCGCCCAACTGCGTCCTCGCCAGCTTACGGGAGTGCGAGCAACAAGCAAGCACATGGCAAGAGCTTTTTACAAGTACAGTGCTAACGCCACACACGGTTCAGACTCCCCCACGCTGAGGGGTTAAAGGCTTTCTAGAGTAAGCATTAGGTGCAGTCTTAGACCTAAGAATGAGCAGAAATTAGCCAGATTTTCCTTTATGGGGGGAAAAGGCACAGAGGTGCTCCAGGTAAAAGGGACAACAGCATGCTTGTAAAACCCTAGAGAAAAGTGAAAACAGCACTTTCAGGGAACTTAAAGTAACTAGTAGTATAAGTAAACAGTGGTTAAGAGATTAGGTTGTACAATAACCAGGGACTAGGCCACATAAACCATTTTAAACTTTTAAGGTTCTATGCTGAGGAACAGTGAGCCGTAAAAGAGACTGGCTTTGTATTACACAAAGAGCAAACTTGTTTCAGAGGAGAGAGAGTAAGGAAAAGCAAGGCTAGAAGCAGGAGGCTCTGGCCGGGTAGGTCAGTTGGTTACAGCACTGTCTCAATAGCTAAGGCTGCTCGTTTGATCCCAGTTCAGAGCACACACAAGAATCAAACAATGAAAAGCATAAATAAGTGGAACAACAAATCAACGTTTCTCTCTCTCAATCTCCTATTTTCCTTCTCTCTCTCTCTCTCTCCCCCTTTCCTTCCTTGCCCCCTCCCTCCCCACCCTATTACTTTCTCTTTAAAAATCAATAAATTTAAAAAAATGTTTTTAATGATTAGTAATAGGGATCCAATCAGAAGATGGCAGCAAAAATCAGAAATGGTAGCCTAGTCACAAGTCAAGTGCTTCCTGTGTCCCAAGCCCATGTTGGGCACTGGGGCTACAATGAATAAACCAGGCACAGTCCAGACCAGCAAAGAAATTAGGGTCTAGAGAGAGGGGAGAGACAATTAAGCAGTATCAATACATTAAGTGCTTTGAAGGTAAAGGATGCTATGGAACAACATACTAGGGGTTCCTAACTTGACTTTAGGTCAGAAGATGTGAGAACTAACAACAGCAATTATTAGGATTCATAATGGCAATTTGATGAATGGAAAGAGTTAAATGTTAGTTTCCAGTGATATGATCAACTACATTATCAAAAAGAAAAATGATAGACAAAAAATGTACATCTTCAAAGGACAAAATTTAAGTTAAAGCTTAACTTAGAGGAATAAGAATAAGCAAAACCATAGGATTTGATTTCTTTTGTACCGAACAGAAGACTCTGTCACCTCTACTACGATGTCTCATAGCATTTAAAACCAAGGAATTTCTTCCCATGTTCTCATCTAGACACTCTGAGATGCACGTCAGAAACTACACAGGATGGAAAAGGCTGGCATTACATACTGAGGAGGACAAATGACGACAGGCTAGGCAAATTATGAGACACTATCTAAAAATACACCAATGAAAAACAACAGAGTATATAAAGAATTACTACAAATCAGTAAGTAAAAGAAAGCTCAAGAAAAATAAGCAAAAGAACATAAACAGTTCATAGTACAAGAAATCTGAATGACCAAAAGCAAACAAAAACCTCTCTCCTAGAAATCAGACAGATATCTATAAAAACAATAAAATACCATTTCTCACCTGTCAATTAGCATGACAAAATGTTTACATTTGGTGATACAAATACTTAGTAAGGTAAAAGAACATACATTGTTTGAGCAGTATACATTGCTACAATCTCTTTCAAAATACCTGTAAAAGACAGATGCATACCATATAGCAGCAATTTTACTTCTAGATATGCACAGTGGAGAAATTTGCACACATGTGCGTGAGAAAAATACAGAGTGGGGCAAAAGTAGGTTTACAGCTGTTCATGTGGAAAATGCAATAAATAAATAAATAAGAAGAATAAACTCTGTGTTTGTTCCATGTACTAATAACTGTAAAACCTACTTTTGCCCACCCTGTATATAAGAACCTTCATTTAGCACTATTTGTAATAATGAAAAACAGCAATGTAGATGTTTACAGATTCCCTAAAGGAATAAATATTTACAGTACGTCATAGACAATGAAAAACTATGCAGTGATTGAAAGGTGAAACAGAAATAAAACATATCAACACCAATCAATCTCTACAATGTTTTCAGGCCTTCTAGTCAAAATGGCTCACTAAAGTTCCAATCATTGCAACCTCCCCTGCTCAGGACAAACAGAAAAAATATACAAAATACAAAACATACTTCAGTTCAAAAAAAGATAAATAGTTCTGTGGCCAAGAACAGAACAGAAATGCAAAGAAGTAATAAGCAGAACTGAAGCCACAGGCCTACTGGATGCTATGTGCAAGCAGAAAGTGATAGTCCTTAGTCCAATTTATGTAAGATCAACATTACGTATTACAACATTGCAAATTATGTAAGATCAACATTAGGTGCTTCTGCTGAAACAGGAGAATGAAGCCAGTCCACACAAGGCCAAGCACTGGGCTGGGGTGATCTCTTGCTTGTAAAGAAAAGACTGGAAAGTTGGAATGCATCTCTTCAATGCTACAGACTCATTCTATAGGTTTGCACTACAGGTCTGTAGTTTATATATATATATATCACAATGTGGGCATAAGAGGCCCAGAGAACCCAGACATAACCTTGAGCACTGGTTTTCAAACTTTTTTGTGACCTTGACCCAAAGAGAGACTGTGTGTGTGCGCATGTCTGTCTCCAAAACTGAGGAAACAAAATGTATCTTTATTGCATGAAATAACATGCTGATATCTTATACTTTTAAATACTGATTTCAATAAATTAAGTTCATGATCGACATTTCGAAAAAAAATAACACAGAAAACAAAAGAAATGATGTCCTCAAAATCAAGAAGAGACATAATGCGACATGCTTCACACCAAGCTTTCGTTAAGGGCCATCATTTTAGATTTCTCCCCATTATTTTCGCTTTGTCTCCACTCCCATTATAAGAATTAACATTTGGTTCTAAGGCTAGGGCCATTTTTTTTATAACCAAGTATTCACCATGTGTTAAGAATATGATGACATGCAAGGACCAACACACTCAAACTGCTGTGCGGATATTTGAAAACCGGCTAGTCTCAGTCCCCAGTCTCAGTGGCTCACCTCTGCATTCAACAACTGGAAATCTTACCGAAGCAAAAATCAAAAATCACAGATTGAGAACTTCAGAACTAAATCCAGGTAGCAACAAGGTAAAATCATGGGGTAAATAGTAATAAATCTTCTATAATTTCAAGTGTACAAAATATTTTAAAAGCACCACCATATGCAGAGTTCTATACTAGCTGCTAAGGAAGACGCAAATATAAACCAAATGGTTTCTCAAAAGTTTATAATCTCATGAGAGAATTATAATCTCATAATAGGATTAAAACTATTAAATTACAGTATTTTACAGAAAACTGCAAATACTATATAGGAAAGAAAAAATTAAGTGCTATCGAAACAAAAAGGAAGAAATTTATTTCGGTCAAAAGAAATAGGGGCTTCCGGCCAAGATGGAGGCATAGGCAGTCGCATTGTGCCTCCTCGCGCAACCAAAACTAAGGACAACAAAAATTGAGAAACAAAAAACAACCAGAACAGAGAGAAATGGACTGAACAAAAGTCTGACTACCATACA